>CAIGRF010161079.1:62662-83721 GCA_903798235.1 Fraxinus ornus
CTATTATATAATTTAAGTTTTATCATATTTTTATTAATATATAATTAAATATAAAAAACTTGTATCTATTTTAAAAAGTTCTGATTTTTGAAATTAATACTATAAAATCTGATTTTGGAAAATGAATCTCCAAAAGTAGGGAATGGTGTAATTTCCTCATATACAATTTAGGGTTATTTATAAATGTTGTCACAATATTAACTTATTGGATCGTATCCAAAGTCCGAAAACTACAGGGACAAAAAGCCCGTTTAATTCATTTCTTGGTCCAAACACTGATCAGTAAGCTCGAAAGAACCCTAATCAGAACGGCACCGTTTAACTAATGTAGACACTAGACACTTTTAAGAAGTCCTAAAACCCTAATGCTGACCCTCATTTCTTCGCAGGCCGCATCCCCACACAGAGTCAAGTGAGAGAAACCGCCGCACCGGAACAATGAAGTACAATCCGCGAGTCACCTCTTCACGGCGGAAGAACCGGAAGGCTCACTTCACGGCGCCGTCGAGTGTCCGCCGTGTACTGATGAGCGCCCCCCTCTCCTCCGATCTCCGGACCAAGTACAACGTTCGATCCATGCCGGTACGCAAGGACGATGAGGTGCAAGTGGTCAGAGGAACCTACAAGGGCCGCGAGGGTAAGGTTGTGCAGGTTTACCGCAAGAAATGGGTGATCCATGTGGAGAGGATCACACGGGAGAAGGTTAATGGATCCACTGTGAATGTGGGGATTAATCCTTCCAAGGTTGTTATCACCAAGCTCCGCCTTGACAAGGACCGCAAGTCGCTTCTCGACCGCAAGGCCAAGGGACGCGCCGCCGCGGATAAGGACAAAGGTACCAAATTCACCGCCGAGGACATCATGCAGACCGTTGATTAGTTGGTTAATTCTCAACTACTTCGGAATCTTTGAGTTTGTTACTGTTTCTGACATTAAATATTTCATCTTAATTAGAGAAGAACAGAAAAACTATGTTTCTGCTACTGCATTTTGGTATTTTGATGAATTTTGATTTTGATCTTGTTATATTCAATGGTGATAGTTATAAATCTTGATATTAAACTAATTAATATAATCTGTGTGCTCGCATCTATTGTTAAAAATTTCATTATTGAGATTAAAACCCAAGATATGTATACTGAATATCACTTGCTTGACATGCCAAATATGTTCTTGCATTGCTAGATTAACAATTTCTATCATTTGCTAAAAGAGGCTTTTGGTCTAAACATAAAACTTCTCATCATCTTGATATCCAAAGGTGTTTTTGGTGAATCTTTTCACAATAGTAATTATGCTCGTTAACACTTACCTCCCATGTTCTCTTTCTTCATCACCAATTGCACGCGTTCATCAATTGTCTTTTTTGTTCGAAGCATATTTTCCAATTCAATCGAAGTCTTATTGCTTTATGACTTTTAAGACGTCGATGTAAGATTATTGATCAAACCCCATTGCCCAATTAGATTCTTCATCGTTTTTGGCATCTTAAACAACCTACAATAAAAGCAAACAGATCATGTTCAAAGAAATTAAATATTCCACCCATCTACTATCAATTCTGCGCTTATATTGTATTGTGATGAATTAAAATGTCCAGTTGTACCTTCTTTGGGAAACAAGATGTCATCAACCCTTACTGGATTCATTTCAACTCAATAATCCCTCAAATTTGATCAATGTTTTTCTAATTCCTAAGATCCTCAAAATTCCCAGAATGTCAACCCTCCTGATTTAAATTTTTATCGTGAACATGACCTCCTCATTCTCATTCAGTTCATTCACGTGGACAGTTGAATCACTTCCTCAATCTCATTTGATTCATTCACATTGGCATGTTCAATTACTTCTTCATTCTCATTCATTTCTTTCACATTGTCATTGTCATTATGTTGTTCATCAATCACCAAATTTTCCATTGTTTCTTCCCTCTCTTCTTTTATTAAAAAAAAAAAAACGTCCTTGAAGAGGTAGTGTAATCTTCTCTCCTTAACCTCCATCCAATTGAAATATCCAAAATTAAACTCAAATCTTTCAAAACGATCCTTGTTCATTAACCTGCTTTCATAAAAAAAGTAGTCCTCAAGAAAAAGCAATTTCCGGACCATTCCAACAAGGCGTTTGAGATACATTACCAAGATAACACATCCACTGGAGATGGAACTCAACCACGAATTTGGGTTCAATGTCCTGGTATTATGCTTCATTTCATTTGAAATGGCCTTGTGACACATCCAGGCAAAGCAAATTTCTTTGTAGAGTCATTACTGAAAATTGGATTGTCATAAATATTTTCTTTTCATGCCCAACTTTTGAGTGAGAGCTACTAATAGTTTTTCAACTCCAGGTATGGCATAAAAAAACTTTTGAGGTTGACCATGTTTGGGCATGCTTAAAAGCCATTTTGCAGCACAAATAAAAGCTCTTTCTAGAGAACTTTTAAGCACACCAGAAAGTCGTGTTCTATGATTGATAACAATAATGAATATTGAGCATAAACGGGTAACACATAAGTACATTATTACATACAGATATGTTTTGGGTGCGCATTAGTTGATACCCCCAAACTGTAGAGAAGAGGTCTTCATTTGAGCCCTAAAGAATGTAAATAAACTTAAAATGCCTTGACAAGAAATGAAAATCTGAGAACGAAGTTGGAAAACTGAGCAAAGGCGAAAGTATGGCCAAGGCATCAAAGCAAACCACACCTAGAGTCACCTAAGATGTGAAAAGAGCAATATTCATGCAACTGCTTATTACGCGTTTCCTTCTAGCGTCATCCCAAAAAAACAACAGAAGAACAAGTTTCAAACGCAATATGATTTTGCAAGAATTTCTCTCAGGGCTTCAGAACAAGGGCCATACCGAATCTGGGTGTCTTATCCAAGGCTTTGGTTTCAAACTCACTAGATAGAGTCATCACTGATTTCCCAATGAGCTCGTGCTGCAAAACAGCACCTAGTATGCCGTGATTATTGAGCTTCATTTTCACGTTTGTAAGGCCATCTATGGAATAAGAACCTCCAACTGTAAACGTGTTCTCATTTGTGGAGAATTTTCGGGTGATTTCTCCCACAGCAGCACTTCTCTTCAATTGATCTAGGTAGTGTATATAAGATGCCTTTATTGTGTCCCCTTTGTCACCCCTGAGAGGAGCAAAAGAAAGCATAACATTTCTTCTCTAACAAGAAAACAGAGTAAAATAAAGATTAAAAAAGTAATATTTCCGGACTAACAAAATTGTGGCTTACAAAATTATTGAAGCACAAGAATCTGGTTTAGTCACAGTAATTCCCGCGGTATATTTTGTTAATTTACCCAGAGTAGTCTCATAACCTGCCTCTGCACCCAGAGCAAAGGTAGGAGTACCAAGAGTGACAGAAAGATCGAGAGGAGGGGATTGGTTCAGACCAACAGCTGCAGTCAGGGATGCATGTGGGTGGAAGTATTGGAACTCCAGCTGCTCAAGAAAAAAAAAATGAAAGAAAAACGATTTAAGGGAAATAAGAAGGCAACCATAACATTTTAATTAGAAGAGAATATCTCAGACAGAACAGAAGTAGATAAATAAAATGGAATAATTTCTTAGCAAGGAGACAACGGGTAGCAGGCACCTTGCCAGATTCATAATTTGGAAATTTCACTGTAGCAATAGTCTTTGATGACGGGACAATTTCAGCAACAGTAAAAGTTGCTGAGATCTGCAAAAAAGAAGAATAAGATAATTTCCAGTGGAAAGTTTGTATTGACGAGATCAAAGTTTGAGCATCATACATTTGATTCAGTATCAACTTTGACTTCAGTAGAAATATTATTATACTTGTATTGGGCTGCCACATCACCAGATGAGTACCCTCCTTTTTTCACTGTGGATGTAGTAAGGGCCTACATCGAGGAAAGCACAAGTACAGAGGTGGATATTAAGTGTCATTCAATATTGTTATGGAAGTCAAACCACATCCAAAATCATATCATGAAATGCAGCAAGAAACCCTACAGCTATGTTTGAAGTAAGAGCAATGGTTCAAAGAACTGATAATGCTTGGATATGCTGCAAATTAAGTCTGTGTTGGGGTAAATTATTAGTAACTTGGAGTACCTTGGATAATAAATGGATAGTTGTTGTGAATGTTTGGTTAAAATTAAAGTTTGACTTTGGTTGTAACTAATAAGTTTACCCATACATAAGCTAAATACCACTAAATAAGTGCAAAATGAGCAGAGAGAAACAACAGGCATACTACTGTTTAGCATTCCCAGTGATGCGTTAGGAATAGGAAACTTAATAGCTACAAGCCAATCAAATAAGATGAGATGCATTCTAAAGGATCTAGAGAAGATGGCTGTTCATTTGAGAGGTCACATATATTGTTGCAATTTATCTATATTTTCAAACAGCAATTAATCAATACCGCATATACGTATTATATGCCAAGTAAAAAGGAGCGAAAGAGATTAAACAGATGCATGTATATTCTGATTTGATTTGATTTTGGCATTTTGGGTATCATGTTGTACCCTTGTCTGACACGACAGGTAACTCCGCTTGACGCCTGATCCATGTCTAACAATTTTGAAGTAGATACCAGTCTCTTACATGATCAATCCCAAGAACAAAATCATTCAACTGAGAAGATATTGCCTGCTCTCATGTGATTTTTGAGTTATATTTATGTTCTTACTTGAAATTGAACTACTCCAATATTTTCCCTAGTCGAATTTATGCATCTTCATTGCATTTAAAAGTTATCTCACTAATTTCATTAATAGCTGTACAAAAGTGAAGACCCCCTTTACGAACAAATCCCTGGATCCTTAAACTCAATAATCCAGGTGTCAAAATCTATCAAAACTATACATAGATTCTGTCCAAAAGATGCCTTGGGCTGAATTTTGATCCAACTCAAGTTCCAGCTCAGTGTTTCTAACTACAAACGTGTAATTATTGCATCGAATTACTTCATCAACCGATGTTCGAGCTGAGGGCTGCACTTCTAGAATGAGATGAGATCCATTTAAGTTTCAGTAGATATGAAGTAATGTTATAGATTCAAAGTAGAATGCCCTCAAAAAAGTATATTTATACATGTTTGAGCTAGTAGTAAATATCTCTGGGTAAAATGGGCTAGACTCCACCATAACTAAGGTAGTCTCGTCATCTTCCGTTATCAAGGGGGTATGAGAAGTAATTATATCAAAAGAATCAGCCTTTTTCTAACAAAGTCCTTTCAATGCTCTTTTAAACAAAAGTTCTACAATCAGTTCACTTAGAAAAGTCCGGTAACACTAAGGGTGTTTTCATGTTTATGAATTGTTTATGAACACTAAACCACTTTTCATCAATATATTTCGGCTGACTCATATCTGGGTAGTACTACCCATTTATCTATCACTTATTTCTATTTATTTATAATATAAACCATTTATTAACACTTTCCAAACATGCTATAAGTCTTTTTTTAAATAGTTTTACAAGTCCAACCAAAGAAAAATATTTAGGTATCAAAATATTGATAGCATTATGCACATTATGTTGACTTTTTTATGAAATGATTCAATAGTATTTCCCTAATTATACATTCCAAACTTTACAAGTTGGGGCTTGTTATGTACTTTACACGTTTGGATCGTGCCTCTCACATGTCCAAGGCTTATTGGGACTGTGTCATTTTCATGTCAAAAACTTATAGACAAGAAATAGGACACACTGGAAGGCATGTCAGATCATAAATGTGTGTGAGGACTCAGTCTCAAACACATTTGAGACATCTATTCTCCACCCCAGAAGGACTGTAGTGCTTCACATTCTAAAATTAGTGCCATTCTTGCAAAACATCTACACTAACTCAATTCTAAAACCATGGATGTCCCAAAGTCACCACCACCATATTAAATGCAGCAATTAGATCGTAGTACAGAATAAAACGTCAACTTATGTAATGAATAAATCTCCTGCCGAAGAAACGGGAAGGAAAGCTAATTGAAACTTGTCCAACTTCGTTCTTTCTAACTTTCTAAAGAAAGATATAAATTCCATGTCATGAGCACTTTTCGGGATTGTCTATAGAAGACTAAGTGCACACAAACTCGTGAAAATGAAGTACCTGATCACAATGTGCCACTACTCAATACAACTATTCATTTAATAATCCAGAGAACATAATATCTATTGGAATTTGGAATCAACGACTAAGGGGGTTGGACAAAGGAATTTTCCCATTATAGACGAGTTAATATATTGCAAAATTGGTTAAAAACCATGTTTTCACTATTAACAAAGAAAATATAAAAAGAAAAAGCAATAACTCCTTATTCATCTAAAATTGAACCAATGACCAGAAAAAAAGTCAAAATGCATAAAAAAAATGAACGAGCTTATATATAAATGTAACTAAGCAGATCCAGAAATCGAAAAATGAGACTAAGCCTCTCTTTGTCATCAATTTTTTCAAACATTGTTTGCTGCAGGAAACAATCTCCACCACGTATTCACTCAATAAAATATTCTACACAAACCAATAAAATTACTTTAGTTTTCAACCATACATTCTCCAAAAAATACTATTCAAAACTCTATTGCTTCTCCCAAAATGGGAGACAAAGAGACCCTAAATTGATACAAAATCAAAACCATATTCACAACACAATACAATAAGATTTTAGCTAAACGATAACCCTCAAAACAATGACATATTTGAACAGAAATCCTCTATCAAACTTCAAAAGCAATCAAAATTGTCAAAACCATACATGATACAACCAACACTCCGACAATTTTCTTTCATTCTTGCTTCCAAGTTCAGCCTATATGTAATCCACTAAACAAGAGTGCACTAAATTTTTCTCGTATTTTCTCTTTTTCCTTAGCAAAGCAAATAGGCTATTAAACCTGAAGTTGAAGTATACCTATAAGTAAAACATAGGAAGTACAGTTATAGCATGCATAAATTGAATACTCATACAACATAATGAAAACGTGGTACATGTCCATAAACACAAGCTTACACATAATACACTCCTATAACAAAAACAATGCACTAAAAAAAATCGTACCACTCCAGATTCACTGTAGGTGGAGACAGATAATTTATGATCAGAAAGGTAGTCCCTCGTCAGTAGATCTACGAACAAAAAGTCAATAAAATCACACAAGTATATAAAAACAACAAACAATAGCATAAACATAAATCAAAACAAAATGTATTTGATCTTCGTTCTTAAGGCATGAAAATGATTTCAATAAAAAAGTAAATATTGGATCGAAAAATTAACCTTTCGCTTTTTTGCCAAAATCTGAGAAAAGTCCCGGTCCCGTACTCATTTCTTTCCTTCAATTTGAGAGAGGGGGAGCTGCGAAAAAGGAAGAACAGAGAGAAGCTGCAAAAAGAGGGAGCGAGCGAATTTTACAATGCGACTCATTATTTGATGAAATTTTGTGAACCGTTGATTAGAATCGACGGCTGTGATCTGTGATTAGTTGACCTTGTTAATTGTGATTGTAAATTGGTCGTGCGGGGCGACAAAGGAGCCTAGAATTTGAATTCAATTAAAAATAAAATTCATTTTTCTCTCTTTTTATTAACTACAGAAAAATAATATTACAAGTAAATTCAAAATATTTTTTTTTTCTTTTTAACCACACATTTTTTAAAAAATTACCAAGATTTAATTAAAATTGAGGCCAAGCAAAGGCTAAATAATCTTTTCTTTTAGAAGAAAATAAGTAACTTCTTTGATGAATTTAATTTACGGGTAATTATACTCAACTCTAGCGTAAATCAGATAACTATAATTCAATTTTATTCAATCGATTATTATTTTAATTTTAATTTATGATAATTATTTTTCTTTGTTACGAGAAACACTAAGAATATAAGATATATTATTTAAAAAAATATATATACAATTCCTTGTGATAAATGAAATTTAAAAATGTCAAGTTAACAGTGGATTTAAAATACCTTAATTAATAGAAAATTAATTTATGAGAAACATAAATGTAATATACTAGAAGTAATTTTTCTTTGGATAAAAAAATAATAGAATATTATATAAAGTGTCAAGCCTTGACATGAAGAAACCCCACTCATAAGAGTGATGCGATTTCGGTAGAGCAATTTAGGAGAGAGACCCTACTAAGGGATTTGTCACCTAATTGCTACACTTTTTAGGGCCCTCTGTGTCAGAGTGACCTCACCGAGGTGAACCCGACACCCTAAATTCAAGTTCATTCAATTTTCTACTTTTGCTTTCAAGTGCAAAATAACCCCAAGAGGTTGTGGGTTTTTTTTCTACCAATTCGGGCTCTCCCTTCACCATTCCCATGGGGATGGTCTACAGGTTTCAGCCTACTCCCCATAAGATGAAATCCATATCCCGAGCCTTGCTTATACATTTTTCTAATTACCCAAGACCTATGCGTTGAGCTTTTTTTTTTAATTGGTTGCAAAGAACTAGAAGAATGAAGGCAAATAACTTGGTTTGTGGTAGTTGCTGACGACTAGCAATGAACATAACAAATTGGTGAAGAAGGATTTATGTAGCCAACCCCGAATATTTTTTAAATAATAAAAAATATTATATAAAGTGTTAAGTAATGTAAAGTATAAAATGGTCAAATGTAAATAATAGTTGTTTTTTCCACTCTTCATGTTAAGAAGCTTAATAGATAGAAGAAAAGCCTAAAAACATCTTACAAATATTTCTCATGTTCATTCAATATTCAGCAAGAAGCCTTCAGCTGTGTTGTGTGAGGAAACCCAACAGTAGGATTCAAAGAATTGATCAAAGCATGATATGCTTTTGTCTCGAGTAGTAAAATTATTGTTCTGATTTTTTCGGTAACAATCATGGAAAATATAATATAAATCAACTCAAGTAAGTTAAAAAGGCGAAAGAAATAAAACAAAAATTAACTTGAATTCCAAATAGCTAACTAGTCAACAAAGATAACAAAAGCATAACAAACTAAACAATACAATAAAGAACTAAAATATCTCGTTATTCTATAACCACGTGAGTCACGTATTTGTAAGATCAAGAGATTATAAGAGTATGACTGACCAAGCGTAAAATTAAGTAAACAATAAAGATAATTTCAAGTATCTTACTTGTTTTGAGCTTTGACCAATATAAAAGATTATTAATTAATCTTAACTTATAAGTTAACTTTTAATCTTAGCCAAACATGGACTTTACATAGAGTCGTACATCAAGTGAAAGGAATAGCACTTCATAACAAATCAAACTAAACATTTGTGTTATCCTTCAAAAGCTAAAATGTATTTCCTTTGATATTAAAAATTTACCAACCTTCATAATTATCTGTTGCTTTGGTTTTCTCTAGGTGGCAAAATGTAAACAATTGTATTCTTCATCCATGGTATGTCCTCCATGATATATGCAAGACATCCAAACAGGCTCGAGCAATTCCCCGAGCACTCTGCAATACTTGTCTTCTATCCTCACCATTGCTTGGCTCTTCCACTTCAACCTAGTTTAAATCTGATGCAAAACCAGTGATTGTGTGACCACCGGTAACTTTGCGTAAATACAGTAACTTGTGTAAATCCGGTGACTTGGTGCAAATATGGTTACTTCGTGTAAATATAGTAACTTCGTATAAATCCGGTGACTTGGTACAAATAAGGTAACTTGATATATTGATTGCGTATCACCTCAGTGATATGCAGTTTTTATACATCATTTTGTAGACATGAAGCTTCTAGAATTGAGCTAACAAACATATCTAACTTACTCCTAAAAAATAGGGAATGTAATAGCAATTGAATTCTATTCTAATAAATTCGATTCTAACATATTCTAACACCCTCCCCTCAAGGTGGAGTGTGTTCCAGAACTCCAAACTTGTCCCTAAGAAACTGAAACCTTCAATGTAACATTAGTTTGGTCAATACATCTGCTGTTTGGTCTGAAGAAAGAATGTATTGAATCTTCAGCTGATGGTCAAGAACTTTGTCCCTTACAAAAGGAGCATCCAATTCTATGTGTTTGTGCGAGCATGATATACCGGATTTGAAGCCAAAGCACTTGCACTTAGGCTGTCACACATGATTAGAATTGATTGTTGTGGTATTCCTAGCTCTTCCATCAGAGACTGAATCCAAGTGATTTCTGAAGCACAATAGGCTAATGCTCTGTATTCAGCTTCTGTGTTGGACCTAGCCACTACATGTTGTTTCTTAGAGCACCATGATACAAGGTTATCTCCAATGTACACACAATACTCTGCAGTAGACTTTCTATCATCTGTACAAGAAGTCCAATCAGAATCAGTAAAAGCTGTGATGTCAAGGCTGTCATTCTTTTGGATAGCAAGTCCATGACTTAGTCACTGTTTGGTACACATTAAGATTTTCATTTTCATTATTCTACTCATTTTCAACCACACATTCTTCAATAAAATAATATTTTATATCACATAAATAACGTTTCCTTCTTTTTCAACCACACATTCTCCATCAATATACTATTCCATAATACATTCTTCCAAAATAATGTGGCTCAAACATACTCTTAGTGTGCCCTTTAGGTACCTGAAAACTCTCTTAAATAAAATTTTTATTTTCATTATTCTACTCATTTTCAACCACTCATTCTTCAATAAAATAATATTTTATATCACATCAATAACTTTTCCTTCTTTTTCAACCACACATTCTCCATCAATATACTATTCCATAATACATTCTTCCAAAATAATGTGGCTCAAACATACTCTTAGTGTGCCCTTTAGGTACCTGAAAACTCTCTTAAGTATCTTCCAATGAGCGTCTATTGGTGGTTGACGGTATTGACTTAGCCTGTTCACAGAATAAGTTATGCCTGGTCTTGTGTGAACAAGGTATTGGAGACCACCAATTGCACTTCGGTATAAAATGGGGTTGTTTATTGCACGCCCCTCAGTTTTTGAAATTAGTTTTCCTACAGCCAGAGGTATTGGACTAGGTTTCAGATTTTCATAGCTAAACTTTTTGAGTAAATCGATAGCATATCTTGTTTGACTCAAGTATAAACCAGATGCATCTCTTTGAACCTCAATTCCCAGAAACTGTTTAAGGTTGCCCATGTCCTTAAGTGCAAAATTAGTGTTCAACTTGTCAATGAACTGCTGTAATTACTGGCTATTGTTAACTGTTACTACTATGTCATCTACATATATAAAAGTAAACAGCAAATCAGCTTCTTTTGCTAGGAAGAATAGAGAACTATTTGCCTTAGACTGTCTGAAGTTCCATTCAAGTAAGGTATTCTTTAGCCTATCATACAGGCTCTTGGTGCTTGTCTTAAACCTATAGGGCTTTCTTGAGTTTGCACACATATCTAGGATGCTTCTTATCCACAAAACCATGTGACTGGTTCATGTAAACTACCTCATTCAAATTACCATTCAAAAAAGCATTATTTATGTCAACCTGTCTGATCTCCCAGTCATTTGATACTGTAAATGTTAGCATAATTTTTAGAGTTGAAGCTTTGACAACAGGGCCGAAGGTCTCACTAAAATCGATTCTAGGAGTTTGAAGGAAGCCTTTAGCAACTAATCTAGCCTTGTGCCTTTGCACTTTCCCACTAGAATCATACTTCAATCTAAACACCCACTTGTTACCAATACCTTTCATTCCAGTCTTAAGTGGTACCAATGTCCATGTTTCATTTTTCATTAGGGCATTATATTTTTCTTCCATGGCCTTTTTCTAACCGCTACCTGACAATGCTTCATCAGCATTTGCAAGTTCAGTTGCTACTAGTTCATCCACTGCTAAGCTTGTATAGATTTCTGGTTTGAAGATTCCAGCCTTGCTCCTAGTGATCATCTGATGTCCAGAGTTTTGAGCCACATTTCTATCTTGGAAATTTACTTATCATGCTTCATTCTGAATATCAGTTTCAATTTGTTGAACTTCATACATCTCATGACCTGCTTCTTCTTCCTGACTTGTTTCATCATCATGATATTCCATTACATTTTCTCCTTCAACATCAGTTCTTGCTTCTCCATTAATGAGGTCTGCTGCAGATGGAACCTCAGGTTGAATTGTAGCAGTAGCATTTGTATTTTGAGGTACAGTGTTATGATTGAGGTCAACAAGAGGAATGAGACTCATGGAAGTTTCACAGGTTTGAGATTGGACTTGCTTATTTAGGAAGCCTGTTTTGAATGGAAATTCTTGTTCATTAAACACAACATATCTAGAAATGTAAACTCTACCACTTGAGCTTAGACATTTATAACCCTTTTGTGAATCACCATAACCAAGGTAGACACATTTTTTAGAGTGAAAACTGATCTTAAGCTTTTGATAAGGTCTAAGGCAAGTGAAGCAAGCACAGCCAAATGTCCTTAGCTGGTTGTAGTCAAAGTTCTTTCTAAATAACATTTGGTAAGGTGATATGTGATGAAGAACAGTGGTAGGTGGCCTGTTAATTAGGTAGGTTACAGCTTTGAATGACTCCCACAAGTAGTAAAGGGACATTTGAGCCTGAGTTAAAGAGTTAGCCCAGTTTCATTGATGTGTCTGTGTTTTCGTTCAGCTACCCATTTTACATTGAGGTATAGGGGCAGGAATGTCTAAGTTCAATACCAGACTCTAAGGGTACTTTGTTAAAGTTTCTGCACTCACCACCCCAATCAGATTGCAATGACTTAATCTTCCTATCCAGTTTATTTTCAACTAGTTTCTTGAATTGAACAAAGATGGTTAAGGCTACTGATTTCTGTTTCATTGGATATATTCAAGTAAATCTGCTATGGTCATCAACAAAAATTATATAATATCTATACCCTGTGGTAGAGTTTTGAGGGACTGGTCCCCAAACGTCTGTGTGAACAAGGTCTAAGGGGTTTGAAGCTTGTGATGGAGAGGTACTAAATGGCAGAGCATGTGATCTGCCAAGTTTGCATGCTTCACATAAAGTAGGAATTTCATTAGCTTTAATAACTTTATTACATGACTTTAAGACTTGACTCATGACATAATTTGAGGGATGTCCTAACCTTCTATGCCAAACATCAAGTTCAGACTCTAACACTTGCGTAACTGGAGACAACTGATTACTACCAGACTTGGCTGTGAAACAGTGTAAGTTATTTTGATGGTTTGACTCGAGAGTAGTACTTTCTAGTTTGAGATTTGGCAGCTACAACTGATACAATCCCTCCTTAAGTGCTCCTTACAGCAGTATCCTCTTTGTTTAGAGATCATTGACAACACTACAGTCAGCATAAAATTCCATGAACACATTGTTATCATTTGTAAGTTGTGAAACACTAACTAAGTTCCTTTTAATTGATGGAACATACAACAATTTATTCAGAACAAGTGACCTATTATTCATTTAGGAACCTTTCCATTCTCAATATGTGCAATGTGTAACATATTACCATTACCAACTAACAATTTTTCCGTACCTTCATATTTATTCATGGTATGCAGGTTACCTTTATCAGTTGTAACATGGTTGCTTGCACTAAAATCAATGAATCAAGCTAGATCTCAAGGACTCTGGGTGAAGCTACATAGGCTGAGGGTGTAAAGCTGAAGTTCTGTTGCCCAGAATTGCCTGGTCTGCTTCCCATGTATCTTTTATCATACCTATTGAAGCACCAACTTGTAGAATGATTACTGAGTCCAATAATTTGACATGGTCATCTAGTTTCACTTTGTCTGCCAGTTTGAGTTCTACCTCCGCCTCTTGTTCTCTCTCTAAAGCTTGAAGATCTACCAATGTTAAATCCTCTATAACCTCTGCTAATCACTAAGTCAGTTATATGTGCCAATTGAGCACTTGACTGGTTAACACTTAATAATGTAAGGTTGTTTTTGACTTGATTCAGATGGTCAAGTCGACTCTCAAATGTCATAAGTACATATGACAATTCATACCAAGATGTACTCTCCATGCTATTGATCTGAACGACAATGAGGTGTATTCTTCATCCAGACCTGATAGGACTTAGGTTATCAGGTCACTTGAGTCAATGACTTTCCCAGCTATTTCAAGATTATCAGCCAACTACTTGACGGTAGTTAGGTATTGATCCATTGACATGGATCCTTTCCTGGTTCTCTGCAATTCTCCAGTGAGAAACATCACCCTCGATTTGTTCAAATTCCAAAGCTTTCCTCCACTACTGTCCAAAGCTTGTTCGAACTTGTGCACCCCATCACTTTCATTGCAATTTCTGGAATCATAGAGAAGTATAACCAACCCATTAAGAGTTGGCCAACTGAAGTCCACTTGATGAACTCAAGACTTTGAGTCATTTCCACTACTTTTCCTTATCCAATAGTTGTTTGTGTAGCCAAAAACTCCGATGGACACTCCTTTGTCCCCACCAGGTGGCCTTCTAGGTTATGCCATTTGATTATAGGCATGATCATATTTTTCCACAGCAGGAAGTTGTTCCTGTCTAGTTTAGTGTTTGGGTGATGTTCATTCCAAATGATAAGTTTTGGTTAGCAGCAGCCTGAGTGACTGGTGCCGTATTGAACTCAGATGGATTTGATTGGTTTTCGGATCTGGTGTTAGCCATTCTTGGCTCTGATACCAAGTTGAAATATGATGCAAAACCAATAATTGTGTGACAGCTGGTAACTTTGTGTAAATACGGTAACTTGTGTAAATCCGGTGACTTGGTGCAAATACGGTTACTTTGTGTAAATCAGATGACTTGGTGTAAATACGGTAACTTCGTATAAATCCGGTGACTTGGTTCAAATAAGTCAACTTGATATATTGATTGCAGATCACCTCAGTGATATGCAGATTTTATACATCATTTTGTAAACATGGAGCTTCTAGAGTTGAGCTAACAAACATATCTAACTAACTCCTAAAAATCAGGGAATGTAATGGCAATTGAATTATGTTCTAACAAATTCGATTATAACAAACCTCCACCTTAAGATAGATCTCTTCAAGAGACGATGAGGTCAACTTAAGTTTTTCCACTCCTCGTCTTTATGCTCAACTAAATTCACGCAGGTGGAATGCAGAAGCCTAAAACAAGATAAAAATTCTTGCTTTCCAATGCATGTAGGGAACCAGCTAAGAAAATTGTCCCTACAGAATCTAAGATATGATTATTTGATTTTAACATCTCAGTAATCATTTCTAAGTCCCTTGAACACAAGAAAATCCACTGAATTGGGATCTCTAGCAGTTTCTTCATTTGCGCCAACGTCCGTTATTTCATAGAGCTCAATCTTCGCCAAAATGGAAAACCACGAGGGAAAAGTAGAAAACCCATACTCAGATGGAACATAATGAACACTCTCTCCCGGAGTCTGCATCAGCAAGTGGGATGATCCCAAGGCCAGAACTAGATCAGGAACCCATGGTTTGATGGCAGTAACAAAACAAGATGCATGTCTATGTCCCAAAAACTTTTCAACTGAAATAATGAGGTTAAACGATTCAATCACAAGAATGTAAGCTCCTCATTTGGGTAATACATCATCAGAACTTTTAAGCTCCACATTGAGTAACTTGGTTGCATATGAGAATGAACTTTTCAAACACAGACAGATTTCTATCAAGCCTTCTTCAGTAAACTGCTGATGATAGATGAAGTATATTTTCTTAAAGTTTTATTAATAATTTCAGATATTCCGTTGTAAACTTCAAGTATCTTCCTTGATGCCAAGGATTAAGATTCATTGTGTTTGCATCAACTATAAACTTGAGCGCCACAATTAAAATCTTCACTACATTTGACATCCTTGTTTAGTCAAATCCAAACCTATGCAAAATGTCACAAACAGATAAAGAAAAGAAGTTTCTCAGAGTGCTAGAAAAAAGAAGAAGAAGAAGAATAAACACAAAATTATCTTCAATGATAGCAATAACGACAAATAAAGCTCTAATTAACAGAAGAACTTTGGTAAAGAGAATATACAAGTGCAATGTATAACAATGTACATTCAAGATAACCACTTCCAAAACTAATCAGCCTCGATTATTAACCTCATGTCAAGTTTATCAAGTTGGACACGGATTGCTTATAACAGCATATAGATGCTAGGAAGCTGTATTTTTATTAGCATAATTGGAGCTATGTTGCCACAGTTGTGAAGAGATTGTTGTAACCAAGGTTCATTTTTGGCCCTTTAGCATGACCAAAAATCTTATGATACCAGATGTGGTATTCCCCTCATCCACAAACCCTCTGAAAAATGAAGAAGAAAAGATGGCAAAAAAAGTAGTTTATGAACATAAGCAAGGATAAAGATACCGGCTAGATGTTCACTCCTATCTTGTTTACAGTCAGTTGCCATCTTGTTATCACACCATTCTCTGAATGTGATTTTCCAGACTTAATGCAATCACTTGCTGTTAGTAGCTTATAAATACAGTGAAGCAAATGATCAATTGCCAAGTTTGAGACAGTTTTTGGTAATCAAGTAAAAAATGTGCGCAAATTAGACAAATTATAGCCAAGTGTCAAAATCTTGCAAACCATCAGAACCAAAAAGTTCTAAATTGATGGATCCCATA
Source organism: Fraxinus ornus (assembly GCA_903798235.1). Taxonomy (NCBI): domain Eukaryota; kingdom Viridiplantae; phylum Streptophyta; class Magnoliopsida; order Lamiales; family Oleaceae; genus Fraxinus; species Fraxinus ornus. The sequence goes on from CAIGRF010161079.1 coordinate 79,184, forward strand.
AAGGCTTGTTCCTTGGAATTTGTGTTATTAGCTAGAAGCACGTTGAGACCATTCAAAAAATTTTGTCCCACAGGTTTTTTGCCAAATATCTAAGACCAAAATAATTTATATACCCTACTACCTAAGTAAACATTTTATTCTTTGAGATTCATTGCCTTGGTTCAAATTTTCAAACATTAAACGAAGAAAGAAAAAAAACTTCGGTATAACTTTTCAAGACAACCATCTTCTAGGTCTGTTGCCTATTTCTTACTACCAATAATAAACTATTTTCCAATAGCGAAGATAAATTTTCTTTAGATAATTTTCATGTCCTAATAATGTCATGATAATAGTGGCATTGATAAAGTATGTGAAGAATAAAGAACCTCTTTCTCAACTAAAGCCTTGATCTAATTCTTAGTGGATTCTTTGAACTCTTAATTAATTGACAATTTTGCATCTGATCATCACCTTGAATGCACTTCACATTAGGAAGAGATGAGAAATGTGAATTCACCAACTTTGTACTAAGATGGAAAAGATTAGAAATATATCCAACAAGTGAAGATGGCACTGATTGAGGATAAATTGAGGGAATGAGACTTCACTGATCAGGCCATGTTTAGCCTCAACAAGAAGAATCCCGAATCATAAGAGTGATGCGATTTCAGTAAAGCAATTTAGGAGGGAGACCCTACTAAGGGATCAACCACCGGATTTGCTACACTTTTCAGGGCCTCTGTGTCAGAAAGACCTCACCGAGGCGATCTCGGCACCCTAAGTTCAAGTTCCTTTCATTTTCTACTTTTGCTTCCAAGTACAAGATACCAGGAGGTTGTGGGTTTTTTTCTACCAATTGGGGCTCTCCCTTCACCATTCCCATGGGGATGGTCTACAGGTTCTAGTCTATTTCCCATAAGATGAAATTCATATCCCGAGCCTTATGCACATTTCTAATTACCCGAGACCTACGTGTTGAGCTTTTTTTAATCGGTTGCAAAAGAACTAGAAGAATGATGGCAAATAACTTGGTTTGTGGTAGTTACTGATGATGTAGTTACTTTATAGACTAGCAATGAACATAACAAATTGGTGAAGAAGTCTATGCCATGGTGATATCTGTTACCTAAATATTTAGTTCCAGTTCATCTTTTACAAAATCATGACATAGAATGAGTTTAGAATGTTGGCTGCTAAAGCCACCTTTGTTTACTAAAGGGTCAAACCATTTTCTTCCATGCATTAAATGCTCAAATTGGAAGAATTGAATTTGGTGGATACTTTCACCTTCAGCNAGATACCGGCTAGATGTTCACTCCTATCTTGTTCACAGTCAGTTGCCATCTTGTTATCACACCATTCTCTGAATGTGATTTTCCAGACTTAATGCAATCACTTGCTGTTAGTAGCTTATAAATACAGTGAAGCAAATGATCAATTGCCAAGTTTGAGACAGTTTCTGGTAATCAAGTAAAAATTGTGCGCAAATTAGACAAATTATAGCCATGTGTCAAAATCATGCAAACCATCAGAACCAAAAAGTTCTAAATTGATGGATCCCATAAAGGCTTGTTCCTTGGAATTTGTGTTATTAGCTAGAAGCACGTTGAGACCATTCAAATATTTTTGTCCCACAGGTTTTTTGCCAAATATCTAAGACCAAAATAATTTATATACCCTACTACCTAAGTAAACATTTTATTCTTTGAGATTCATTGCCTTGGTTCAAATTTTCAAACATTAAAAGAAGAAGGAAAAAAAACTTTGGTATAACTTTTCGAGACAACCATCTTCTAGGTCTGTTGCCTATTTCTTACTACCAATAATAAACTATTTTCCAATAGCGAAGATAAATTTTCTTTAGATAATTTCCATGTCCTAATAATGTCATGATAATAGTGGCATTGATAAAGTATGTGAAGAATAAAGAACCTCTTTCTCAACTAAAGCCTTGATCTAATTCTTAGTGGATTCTTTGAACTCTTAATTAATTGACAACTTTGCATCTGATCATCACCTTGAATGCACTTCAAATTAGGAAGAGATGAGAAATGTGAATTCACCAACTTTGTACTAAGATGGAAAAGATTAGAAATATATCCAACAAGTGAAGATGGCACTGATTGAGGATAAATTGAGGGAATGAGACTTCACTGATCAGGCCATGTTTAGCCTCAACAAGAAGAATCCCGAATCATAAGAGTGATGCGATTTCAGTAAAGCAATTTAGGAGGGAGACCCTACTAAGGGATCAACCACCGGATTTGCTACACTTTTCAGGGCCTCTGTGTCAGAAAGACCTCACCGAGGCGATCTCGGCACCCTAAGTTCAAGTTCCTTTCATTTTCTACTTTTGCTTCCAAGTACAAGATACCAGGAGGTTGTGGGTTTTTTTCTACCAATTGGGGCTCTCCCTTCACCATTCCCATGGGGATGGTTTACAGGTTCTAGTCTATTTCCCATAAGATGAAATTCATATCCCGAGCCTTACTTATACACATTTCTAATTACCCGAGACCTACGTGTTGAGCTTTTTTTAATCGGTTGCAAAAGAACTAGAAGAATGATGGCAAATAACTTGGTTTGTGGTAGTTACTGATGATGTAGTTACTTTATAGACTAGCAATGAACATAACAAATTGGTGAAGAAGTCTATGCCATGGTGATATCTGTTACCTAAATATTTAGTTCCAGTTCATCTTTTACAAAATCATGACATAGAATGAGTTTAGAATGTTGGCTGCTAAAGCCACCTTTGTTTACTAAAGGGTCAAACCATTTTCTTCCATGCATTAAATGCTCAAATTGGAAGAATTGAATTTGGTGGATACTTTCACCTTCAGCTGAAATATGCATATTTGATAGTCACATTTTTGGAGAAAACTTTCAACTTGCATTTAATGTTGATTTAGTTGCGCAACTTTCTTTTTTGTGTGGAAAAATGTTTACAATTGAGCCGGAATTACCGTCCACATTTGTTGAAATTATGGCATCGTAATTAATGAGGAATGCATTCAAATTTTCTATAAATAGAGGGTGAAAGCTGAAGAGAAAATGTAGTATATTAAGAAGAATTGAAAGTAGCGAATACAGAGAAAATAGTGAGTAGAGAAATCAAATTATAGAGAGAAAAATATTATTTTTCTCCTGAGTGTTTCCTACTTAGCTTCTCATATTACAAAAGATATTAATTATTGTTATCTCCTTGTATTTAAAGAATGTTATTGTAATTCTCCTACTATAGTGAAATCATCTTATATTTTCCCGTGGAGGTAGCCTAAATTGGGAAAACCACGTAAATATTCGTGTCCATTTTTAATTGCATTTTTCTCAATTCCACTTTCATTGCAAGCTAACCTTGACCTACGTTTTCCTAACAGTGCTATCAAAGCAAGGTTCTAGGTAGGCTATTTGTTCACTATTTACATACAACATAGTATATCGGTCGTGAACAAAATGGCGGCAAACTATGAAATTGAAAACTTGAATAGAACAACTTCTCATTATGGAAAATAAGAATAAAAGCAGTTTTGAGAAAAGATAACTACTTTGATGCAATTAACAGAGGCCCGTCGAGATAATCGATGATGGCAAGTAGAACGAAATGGATGGAAATGCAATTGATAATCTACACCCAGCACTAGCCGATGGAGTATTGTCGGTGTGGTGGAGAAGAAGACGTCCAAAAAGATATGGGATATGCTGACAAAGATGTACGAGGCCAAATCGTTACACAACAAAATCTTCTTTAAGAGAAGGCTTTACAACTTTTGTATGGTGGAGTAAACTACGGTGACCAACCATATCAACACCCTCAACACTCTATTTTCACAGCTCACATCAATGGGGCATAATATAGAGTCGAATGAACGTACTGAGATCTTACTTGAAAGTATACTAGATTTGTATGATCAACTCATCATCAACTTAACCAACAACCTTGAAACTCTAATCTTCGATGATGTTGCAGCTACAATTCTTGAAGAAGAAATTCAGCGCAAGAACAAGGAGGACAGATTGACAAGTTCACATCAGGCGAAAACTTTAACGATGATGAGAAAGAGATCAACAAAACATGGCTCCAATGTGAGTCATAATCAAAGTAGATCCAAATCCAGGAGTAATAAGAATGCCAAGTGTCATTACTATGGCAAGAAATGACACTTAAAATGGGATTACTAAAGTCTCAAGAAGAATAAAGAAGCCAAAGGAAAAGATCTCGAGACATCAAAAGCTCAAGGTTGTATAGCAAGCACCTTAGATGATGGTGAAATTTTATATAGCGAGACAACAACAGTTGTTGAAAGTAGAAAAAAGTTTTCTAATGTCCAACTTTTGGACTTAGGAGCTACATGGTACATGACACTAATGAGGGAATGGTCCATCATTATAAAACTATCTTATTTGGATTTGTGTTAATGGAGAATGATCTTGCATGAGAGATCGCTTGTATTGGTATCATCAAATTAAAAATGTATGATGGTACTGTCTGCACTATCTACTAGGTACGACACGTAAAAGGCTTGAAGAAAAATCTATTGTCTTTAGGACAATTA
>CAIGRF010161108.1:11590-31428 GCA_903798235.1 Fraxinus ornus
AATTAATTTTAATAATATATTTCATGGAATTCATAACTTTTTTAACTTTTATCAAAATTTATTAAAAATTTGACTTTAATTTCCACCAAACATAGACAAAATCACAATAAATTTGAATTTCGATAACATGCTAATTTTAAAAATTTTCCGACGATTGTACGCTAATCGAATTTACAAATTGCTTATGTCATCTCAAAGCATATTTCGAGAACTATATTATGGGCATATCGAATAGTCCAAATAGATATCGAAATAGTTAAACGTGAGTTTTAAAGAAAAACGTCTAACTCGCATTTTTTTAAAAAAATTCAATTATTTCATTAACATTTACTATTTTTGCGATACAAATTTCTCAATGTAATTTTCATCATTTGATTATGGAACTTTATATAAAATATGACATAAAAAACTCTTGAGATTTTACATCCGAAAAAGTCATATCTCATGTAAATTTTTGGATGCAAAATTACATGGAGTATGATTTTTTTTGGACGTAAATTTTCGAGTGTAAAATTTCTCTCAACTTCTTTGCAAATTCTATTGTGCCCCCCTAACGTTTTTTTTCTGCGTCCGCCCCTGACTGTCCCAGGCCCTTTCCTCTGCTTTTTTCTCTGCCTTTCCCCATCTCTTTCAGCTACGAAAACAAAACATCACACCCACATTCCCCAACGGAAGTTACAAAAGTTTAAATCAAATCAAAACTCAGCACTCAAATATTTCAGAAAGAACTCAAAATAGCATGTAAATAAATAAATACACGCACGAGTAACTCACCTTGTGGAGTAGTCATTGGCTTCTTCTAGCAGGTGACGGCTAATCAAATAAACAATGATGCCACAACTCAGAAGAAAAATTATGTCTAGATAGTGCAAGTGACAAGCAGGTTTTTTTTTTTTTAATTTTATTCTTTTATTTTATTTTATTTTATTTTTCTATGAAAAATGTAAAATTACATATTTAACCTTTAAAATTGGTCAACAATTGATCAAACATTTAATTATTGATCAATTAACGGTCAAACTAATAGTTTCTGTTAATTTGGACTCCGGGTGCGAGTTGTTTAAAGGTTTTGTACTGTGGGTGGCACAAATGAAAGGTTTGGGCAAAGTCTGCAAAAAGTAAAAGGTTTTGTACCGTGGCTACAATTTTCCCTTTTATAAATCCAAAAGCACTGGGAAGATTCGTGCTACAAAACGACTGCGTTCTAGTAGGATGAGAATGCAATTAATTATTTTGGCACAATTTTTATTAAGGGTGTGTTTGAGTCAAATTATTCTGGAAGAATGTATTCTGGAATAGTAGATTGATGGAGAATGTATTCAGAAAACAGTTCAAGAGTGTTTACTTAGCTTAAAATTGAATAGTTTGTTTTGAATAATTGATATTTAGGAGATTTTGATTGCTTTTATTTCAAATAATTATTAAAATAATAATATTATATTTTAAATTTTTTGGTATAGATGAATTTAAATTAATATAAAAGTTTTGATCCAAGTCAAAATCTCGAGCAAAAGCCACGAAAGGATAGTTCTCACAAGACAAAGATTCAACACATCACACAAGTCACAAACCTAACATAAATGTTAAGCTCGGACTTTGAGAACAATGTTATGTGACCTCTTGACATGGAGCAAGGTGGATACCAAGTGGTATCACCACACTACATCTACGAGAGCCACATCATCATTTTGCATTGGCAGGAAGTAAAAATGTAATGTCCGGAGAGTTGAGGGTCATCTGATCCAATTAAAGTAGGGAAAGAGCCTTGGCCCATATCCAATTTTTATTCTCGTTCAACTAAAATGTTTCTTATGTTACTTCAGATAATTAACAAACATAATAAAATGATTACGTTATAGAAATAATTCAGATACAACTGATTTAGTATTCAAATTTTCTGCACTGCACTCTGACATACAAAGAATTAGATAACCAACATCAAACTAGGAAGCATCCTACTGTCAACCATTAAGGGGCTGTTCTCTTTGCTGTTTTCATACCATTTTCTATTTTCAATTTTTCAAAACAGTGAAAACGTGTTCTCTTTTTCGTTTTCAAAAACGAATTTTTGAAGACAAAAAGAAAATTGACTTGAAAACTGACGTTTTGAGTGTTTTTCAAGCCAAAACACAGGAAATTTTGAAAGCGCGGAAAACGGCCCCCTTTTTCTCCATTACTGTGCGTTAGAGAGCCAGAAGAACCGCCGCCTTCTTCCTCGACAATCGACCACACCCGCTACTGAGATCACCAAACCCCACTACCATTCGAACCCTCTCGCCTCCATCTTCAACCTTTTGTCATCACCTGGTCACGGAGTCGCCAAAAACAGTCTCAATCACCACCTAAAACCGCGCTATCAGTCACGATTTTCGCCATACTTCCACCACTGTCGGCCACCGTTTCGATCGCGGACCACCACCACTCTACTCCTCTCAATCAAGCGCATTCAGTACCACCATGGGTCACCTGCAATTTTGTTTAGAATCGAGTGAGCTTGCGAAAATTGATGATTAATTTTGTTTATCCCTCTTCTCAATTTTGTCCAAAATCAAGGGAACCCTTCTGCTATCTTTTTTCTCCATTGTCTCTCTGTCCTCTCTCTTAGATATGTGTGTATTCGGGGAATTTATTTACTTGTTTATAGATTAATAATTGATCAATTGAAATTATTTGATTCGCTAGGTATGGGGAAATGCTTTTCGATTTTCTATTTTGATTAATAGGAGTTGAATGTTGTTGTCTGAATAGTGATTAATGGTTTGATTCGTTTGCAGCTAACCATAACTGTAAAGAACACTTTTTCAAGATTATAAGCATTGGCGGATTTCTGCTTATTTTTCTCATTTTTATGCTGTTGTTTGTCCAGTGGGAGAATGATCGCATCCAATGAAGAGTGTCCATTGAGTAAACGTAAACTATTTTTGTTTGCCAATGTGAGCATTGTCATGATGTTTCGGACTTAATAGTGCTTGGATATTGAAATTTCTCTTTTTATAGTTTATGTTTACACTGTCAAGTTGGCATAACTTTTAGTTTATGCATGGTTTTTTAAATATATCATCTTTTATTGTTGAAATAATTAGCTTGTTTCATTCCATCAAGCAAAATGGCTTTCGAGTGCAAGAATATAAAGTTCATGATAGTAATTATTCTCAATCGGCGTGCATTGTTCTGAGAATGTGTATGCACCTTGAAGCATTAAAATATTAAAATTTATTGAATAATCAAATTTTTTGAATAAAATATTCTCAAAATTTCAAAATAAACACATTTACTAGTTTTATGTTCTGAGATCAGTTTTTCAGAATGAAAAAAAAAAATAACGTGTTTTCATCAATTTTAGACACTCAAAACACAAAACACAAAAAACTGAAACACGAAGAGAACAGCCCTACGATTTCTCATAATACAACATGTGTAAGCTCAAAAACCTAGTACGAGAGGATTATATATTTCTACTCGTGATTTCCAGCCAAATAGGTTATTGCTCGGATATCCCATTAAAGTCGTCCAATCTCTATGGCTGTGATGGTATAGGCGAGGATGGTGGCTTGTAATCTGGGTACTGCAATCAAGAAAGTAAATATATTAATGAACTTAAGCTCATTAGGCATGTTTGGCATGTAGTACTAGTCAATAGTTTCTCTTTCATTGTTAATACAGTCTAATCCACCGTATCAATTCAAAAGTAACGAATGTAGTATGAGAGAATCATAAGAGTGTAATAAACATGTACGTTGCACTGACTCACATTAGGATATGGTGAAAGTGGCCTTGAAATTCCAGGAAGGGATTTTTCTTGAACTTCTATTTTGGGAACTGAATTGACTTCTGGAGTGGGCTCTGGAGATGATTCAACTGTGGGTGGAGCATTGTTTACCTCGGGGATGGACTCGGATTTCTGGACGCTAGTATCAGCGGGAGCAGGATTTGCCTCTACAGGGGCGGGCAGAGCCTTTGTACTCGCAGTCGATGGTAGAATGGCCTTACCAATTTGCTGAATTTCCCAGTCGTGGAGTAAATAAACGGTCAAATGAATACCAAAAGCACTAAAGTTAACGATCAAAAGTGTCTTTTTACCTGTATATCACCCACAAGTTCTTTAGGGGCAACTTTCGTGTTTAAGATCTCTTCTACCTGTTGTAGAGTTTGCTTCCTATCCTGCAAGGAGAATTGTGGAACTTCGCATAAGAAGATACTAGTTATATGAAATGAAATAACGAAAAACAAAACAAATTGACATATAAAGGAGCAAACTTTGGATTCTCGACTTTCAAAATAAGATAATTGTAATAGAAAGTACATAACAAACCTCTGCAAACAGGAGTTTCTTGCTAACGAACTGGATGAGAGCAGCAGATCCTAAAAATTGGAGAATTGTTTCCACCTGAAAAATAAATAAAAAAGTATTAGGTACTCATTTTATTTTCTGTAAAAATAAAATCACGCAAGATTCATGACCTCTGTAAAGGCCAGTAATCCTAGACCAGCAGCAGCAGCAACACCAAGGGTCAAAGACGTAGCATCAGAAGTCTCCTGCAAATCCATCCAACAGCGCCTCAAATAAATGCCTCGGAGAATGTAATAAAAGATGTAATTTCAACTGCTAAGAACATCTACAGAGGCTGATATTGGAGGAAAAGCACCGGAAATAAGACAGAAACATAACACAATCTGTAGAAATTTCTTCGTAATTTGCAGAATAAGTTGTCTGAAGTTAGGAACGTGTTGCACACTCGATAAATTTAGTTTACCCCCAAAGCATCACCGATTGCGTCTGCAAAATCGCTTATGTCTAGGCTCAATGTCTTCTTTGGAAGTATCCAAGGAAGGCCACTATTCTGCACATATTTGCACATATAGTAAGTTTGAAACTCGTAACTCAGCTAAACTCTAATCACATATAAGTGCTGTTTCAAAAGGCAAAAGTAGAATATATAAGCAAGAAGTAACCATCCATCCTCGGGGTCCTTCTGCACCATCTTTAATAGCATAAGCAGTTTTGAAGCCATTGGCTGTTACCAGCTCTGCAACAAGCTCGGAATTGCCATCAAATCTGGCTTCATTACAATTCATACATAAGATTGGATGTAATTCGTAAATATTACAAACAAGATATATGTCTTGCTAAGAGAGAATCCGGGGCTAAGATTGTAGATTAACATTAAGGGGCAACAATAATAACTAACACAACTCCAATGAATCCATTGACCAGATATGGTTCTAGAAATCTTGTTCTACACCAACTCGGTAACTAAACCTCACTGTACCCATAAAACTCTTAACGCTTACATAACAGAATAATGCATAATAATACTTTGATCAAGAAACCATCGAACAACTCCATAATTCACGGACTAGGTGTGACAACCCATATTTTATTAGTCAAAGCCAAGGGTTGAATTGTCAAAGTCAAGGTCAAGCATGGATTTAATTGAAATAATTTATTTTTTGGGGGATTATTTTAAATTTAAGATAATAGAGGGTTTAGATGGATTATAATTGAATTGGAGGACTTACTTATGCATTATTGGTAGTTGAGGGGTTTTCTTGCAAAAAGCCCCATATCTAGAGATTTCCCAACCCATTTTCTCCTTAATTTACACACACACACGCAGAGAAACGCAGAGAAGAGAAACCGAGAGAAGAAAGTGGGAAAGAAGGAGAAAAAGAGGAAGAAAAAGAGAAAGGAAGGAGAAGAAGGTAAGGTTGTTGTCAAAGCTTGATTTTGATTTTTCACTCTTGCTATTTTCTTAGAAATAGAGGCATATTTTGTTAAATTTGTAAGGTTTTGGTTTGTGGTTAAATTTTCAGATTTTTGAGTTATGAGGATAAGTGGAGCTTGAGTTTATCGATTATTTAGTTCCCATTCAGATTAAGGTAAGAAATATTATTATTTTTGGGCAAACCCTAGATTTTTAATTGGATGCTTGAATTAGTATTATTAGTGGATATTATAGTGTTGATGAAATACTTACAAGAAAGCCTGATTTTATGGAGCAATATGTATATTTAATTGGTTGAATTATAGTTACTAGTTGTCACTAGATTGAAGTGAGCTTGGAAGGAAGGTTATGTTGATATATTAGTTATTAGAAAATGGTCTAGAAAGTGTTATTAGTTCTAATGGATTAAAAGAATTAATTGGGAGATTTATTCAAGTATCGAGAAATTTAGTTTAAGTATTATAGTCTTAGATATTAAAGGTTTCTTGATTGGATGGTGGTTGTCTTGTATGGTATTTCAGGTGGTGACGAAGAGATTGGAAACGCTTACCGAACGTCATAGTCTGTAGCATGTTTCTGTGAGTGGAGAATTTACTTTTTCCAAAAATAATATTTCTAATTTACAAGCTTATAATCATGATTATTTAATATGAATGTTTCAATGATTCCCAATTTTTTTTAGAAGCATACTAGTTACATGAAATGTCTTGTTTTCGAGAAATTGTATATGAGCTTGATTATGTTGACACCATTAGAAAATACCCCAATGTAGCTATCTTACTCTGTGCACTGAGGGGCTACGGCCGTGTATTAGAGTTATGTATTTGACTCCTGTACACTGAGGGGGCTAAAGCCGTGTATAAAGGTAACTCTTATCCACTGAGGGGCTACGGCCGTGTGTAAGGGTACCTATTATGCACTGAGGGGCTACAGCCGTGTATAAGGATGATTATGTTATTTCCACTTTATACACTGAGGGGCTACGGCCGTGTATAAAGATGATTATGTTATTTCCACTTCGTACACTGAGGGGCTACGGCTGTGTACAGAAGTGTTGATCAGCAGTTTATGTTCATATGATTATAGCTTTCAGATCATTAGCAGATGACTACATGGGGTATATTTTGATGTGATTATCCAGTATATAGTGGATTATTAGCTTTCAGCTTACAGTACTCAGCTTACAGCTTAACTTACCGATTAATTTGATATGATTATCCAGTATTAGTTTTCAGCTTACAGTTTAGCTTATGGATTTCAAATTATGATTTCAGCTTATTGACTGGTGTACTTACTCAAGGTGTTGTATCAATGAGTATCATTTTAGATATCCGCTTGAGTCTAATTTATGATTTAGTACCAGCATTATGATTTTATACGGTTATTAACTTACAGAAATGACGTCTTTACTCATATTGTTGTTAATACAGAGTACCTACACTTGACACATTTTATGGTTGGTCATCCAGAGTAAGAAGTTTATGATTTTAGTATGTTCAAGTTCTAAAAGAAATTATTAGAATCTAGAACCTCTTATGGCAGTAAGTAAATTAGATTTTTCAGTAATATGTTATATCTGAAAATTATTCACTCACTGAGTTTCAAACTCATATAGTTTATTGCCTCTTTCCTTAACAGGTCGTAGCTGAGTTGAACAGCTTTGGAGCCTGTCGATCCACCGATATGAGCCACACACATTGTCATTAGTTGTATGCCTCATTTTGTATGTTTATATAGTTCATATTTGTTTTGGGGTACATATAGTTTTTGTCAGAAAAGTTAGATTGTAATTCATGTATCCATATCATGGGTCCATTGCATATTGAGTATGTTGAGCCTCTCGTTTGTGAAGTATTGGTAAAAGTCGACTTTCCAATATTGCATCGTGAATAGTTTGAGTGTGTGGGCCGGTGTGCCCTGTTTTAAATTGTATGTACCGGTTTGAGAATATTGATTGTTGTTTAGGTGGTTTTAGTCCATATTATAGGGGAAAAAGGGGAAACTCTGTCAAATTTTTACAAAATGGTGTCGCAGTTTAAGCAGTTCATAGTCGCCTTGGTGGTGGGTCCAGCACTTAGCTGGTATCTACCATCGACGCACGGCACGTGTCGGGTCCCTTAGAGTGATTCGGGACGGGTCGTGACACTAGGTTTGCTGATAACGAAAATAAGTTACAGCACAAATGGGATACCTTAAAACCTATGGTCATAACATGGCATTATGTGCATAGCATGTTTCATAAGGTGAATTAGACCATAATCTTCTATAAAAGACAAAGTTTAACTCAGGAAAACGAGAATAACTCTATGAATAATAAACAAAATACAGAGAGTAGGTTCAAAATCTTACTTGTCCAGAATGAACAGTGTGGTATTTTCAGGTTCTTTGAATTTCGATGCCAGCTTTTTCAAAAACCCGGGCTTATCTTCGCCTTTGTATACAACCGCCACCGGCTTCTTCTTCAAGCCCCGGACATCTGGGCTCCCGACTTGCCTCAACTCCCCTGGTGCTCTTATATCAAGCAACTGAGTATTGGAGTCATCAGCCAGTTTTGTATAAGCAGTCTTAGCACTCTCCACTCCCCATGGCTTAGGCTTGCTCAACAACTGAGCCACCACTAACGGCACCGCCAAGATCACCGCACCACCACCAACAATTAAAGGATTATCGGCAACAAAATTGATCACACTATCAAATACTCCATTTGGATCAAAATCAGTGGTGATAGAACTGGTCACTGATTGCTGTAAAGCTTCATCGTACGTTAATGCTTTTGCTAACCCGAAATCGAGAACCGTAGATAAAAGGACTAATCCCCCTTGAAGATTTCTTGATAAAGAAATGGCAAGATTTTGGTTCTTCAATGGTGGAATTGAGGCCAGTGATGAATTTTTTCTTGGTTTATTTCTTTTAGCAAGAACAGAAAGTGGGGTTATTCCAACTGCGTGAAGGGTCTCCATTGCATAATTTAGTGGCTCCTCAAGCACTAAACCACTCAGTTGAAGTTTTTCTTTATGCTTTTGTGATCAATGGTTGAGATTTGGATGGTGTAGTTGTGGAGGTGCTGGCGTGGAAGAGGGAATAAGATTGCACCAGTCATTGAATTACACGTGTCAAGTAAGGATGGAGAGGGAGATCGGACTTTATTTGTGCTTTTGTGGCTCAGAAAAATCAGAGGAAGTTCGTAGAAAACCTTTTGATGTAGTACCACTCTACCATTTACACAGTACGTTAGTACATGTCAGTTGAATTTTTTGTGATTTATGATGTTCTTGTTCGATTAACTTGATCGAGTTAAAATGTTAAACTTCATTTGGATACAAATTTATAAACAATTTATAAATTCGAAACAATAATTTAAATCATATTCATAATTGCTCATAAGCCCTTGTTTGGTCCAAATTATTTTTAAAATATATTTTTCTCTCTTTTATTTTTAATCGCATATTCTTAAATAAAATAATATTACAAGCAAATCCAAATGTTATCCTTATTTTTTAACAACACGTTCTTCATCAAATCATTATTTCAAAAAATATTTTTCTGTCAAAAAATGGGGCTCGAACAAATCCACACAGTTCATGAAAGATAAAACCCACTACTATTCTTCGTATTATTCCTCGTTATAAGCCATTTAAACATTTGCCAAATGGAGGCTTATTCATTCTATTATTTGTTATTGCATAGCAATCATGCACCCAATTCATTAAGCATGTATCACAGTGCGGTTGAGCGTGTAGAACATCTTTCAAACTTGATAGATAAACCATATACAATTGGCATTCCGGCAGGAAATTGGGTGACAATTATTCTGGAAGTAGCTCAGAGTGTGTGGCTAAGCAGAAGTTCAAGCAACTAATCCATTCCAAGGATAGGTCTATAAAGGAAGATTCTGAGCATCAACAACAAAGCATCAAAGAAACAAGTCAGCCTTAAATCTTGTTGTATCATATGAGAATATTTTTGGATATTTGTAAGTGATATAGATTATGTAATTGCAGCCTTAACTTAGTCTACCAGCTGCACATTCCCTAAAGCAGAGCAAACATTCGTGTATATATATGTAACTCTGTCAATACATAAAAAAAGTGTGGAAAATGCTTCATTGATCTTGCAGTGTTATTTTCATTATATGGTATCAGAGCATTCAATCTCAAACGAGCCTACGATCCAACGCTCCACAATGTCTTCGTTAACCAATCAAAATTCCTCAATTCAAGCTAATACACAACCCTTATCAGCTTTCAAAAAACCTCTTACTGCTCATAATATCAGTGCCCACATCAATGAAAAATTGACAACCTCCACCTTTCCTCAATGGCAAGCACAATTCGAAGCCTTGCTTATAGGCTACGACTTACTCGACTACGTAAATGGTGATTCCATAGGCCCCTCCCCTGTTGGTACTCCCACTGCCGAATTGAATAAAACTCACTGGGTTCGTCGGGATGAGCTTATCCTCCGTGTAATTTCAGCCTCCACATCACCCACTATTACCCCTCTAATTGCTATGGCAAAAACTTCTCATGAGGCATGGAAAAAACTCAACACATTCTATGCTAGCCGATCAAGAACAAGAGCTATGCAACTTAAAGAGGAACTTCCCTTGATTCAACGTGGGAATCGATGGATTCCAAATTACATGCACGTTGTCAAGGCCCTGGAGCAAGGACGTAGCCAGGATTTTTAGTTTGGGGCGAAAATACGAAGGGTGGAGGGGAGCGGGCCCCCCTGAAATTTTTTTTTTAACTAAGAATTGAAAACGACGATTTTGAGTACCAAAATAGTACTGAAATTCAATGTTCAATTCAATTACTACTGACTATTATACTACTTAATTCTTAAATTCAAATATTCAATAACTAACACAATTACACAAATTAAGAGCAACTACTCTACTTAATTCTTAAATTCAAATATTTAAGTATAAGACTTATTAGAATTGAAAACACAAAATAAAGAAATCAACTTCTGGTCTTCTTACTTCTGTCATTCACAATGCACCAGTCACAAATCACAATCTCAATATCTTCCTTTCAATGAGAAATCAAAATTATACACTAGACAAAACATGTAAACATGTATTATGCATAAACCTAGCTCCGTATCTGCCCTGGAGGATGAAATCGCCATTATCGATCATCCTATTTTAGACGATGATCTAACCCTCTATGTGTTGAATGGTCTAGAACCAGAGTTCCAGGAGATTTCAGTGCCAATCCCAGCAAGAGAGAAACCCTTGGTGTTTGAATAACTACATGATATCTTAATGGGGCACGAAGCCTATCTACACCGACTAGAGGCTACAACTCAACAACGTATTGTTGCTGACAACTACACGAGAAGATCTCCTTCGAAGGGAAGCTCATTGACTAAGGGCTCTTATAAGCAATATGGGCCAAACAAATATTATAACTCAAGCCCAACTTACAACCAGCGTGATGGCCGAAGGCAAGGAACTGGAAATGGCAAGCCCAATAATTTTAACAGACGCCAATCCAAATGTCAAATATGTGATCAGTTGGGTCACATTGCCAAAACCTNTGGGCCAAACAAATATTATAACTCAAGCCCAACTTACAACCAGCGTGATGGCCGAAGGCAAGGAACTGGAAATGGCAAGCCCAATAATTTTAACAGACGCCAATCCAAATGTCAAATATGTGATCAGTTGGGTCACATTGCCAAAACCTGTCCACAACTGAGCAAACGTGAGGTCACTCTCAACTGTGCTACAACTATTGCTACAAAAGATCAAAATTGGCTTCTAGACTCGGCTACCTCACATAATATCACGGGCGATCTTGAGAAATTAAACATTCATTGTGCTTGGTGATAGTTCAGGTTTGCCTGTCTTGCACATAGGTTCTTTGGTCTTGCACTCACCTAAACGAACCTTTCTCTTACGTGATACACTTTGTGTACCTAATCTTTGAAAAAATTAATTTTTTGTCCATCACCTTACCAAACAAAACCATGTTTTTGTAGAATTTCACCCATCTCATTTTTTTTGTGAAGGACAAGAATACAGGGACGATCCTACTGAGAGGAGCATGTGAAAACGGCGTCTACACTTTTCCAGAATCAATGGTAGCAACTTCTTCAAAAATGGTTGCTAATGTACATGAACGAACTTCGATTGATGGGTTGCACAAGAGGCTTGGACATCCGTCAATACCAATAGTCAAAAATCTTGTTCAACTTTTTTCTCTTCCTATCACCACAAAAAGTGTCATCGTTATGTAGTTCTTGTTCTATCAATAAAGCACATCAACAACCTTTTCGTGTTACCGGTTTTAAAAGTAATGCTCCCCTTGAAATAATTTACACTGATGTTTAGGGACCCGCTCATTATACTGGAATTGATGGATCTTGATATTACATCATGTTTGTTGATCACTACACCAAATATATGTGGTTTTATCCTTTGACTACCAAATCTGGCATGTCTAGTATTTTTCCACATTTTAAAACGTTTGTTGAAAATAGTTTCCAAACAAAAATCAAAAGCTTGTATTCTGATAATGGTGGTAAGTTTATTGCACTAAAATCATACTTGTCCACCCATGGCATTAGTCATTACACCACCGCCCCCACACACCCCATAACAAAATGGTGTCTTCGAGCGTCGTCATCGTCACCTTGTTGAAATCGGTCTCACCCTTCTCCATGATGCATCATTTCTCGTCTCATATTGACCACATGCATTCCAAACTGCCTCATATCTTATAAACAGACAACCTACACCTCTCCTCCACAATAAATCACCATTTGAGGCTCTTTTTGGTCAAAAACCAAATTATCTCAAATAAAAAAAAAAAAAAAAATTGGGTGCCTTTGTTACCCACTCACACGGGCCTATAACACAAATAAAATGCAACCTAAATCTGTACCATGTGTCTTTATCGGGTACCCTTCAACTCAAAATGCATACAAATGTTTGGACCCAAAAGCCCACAAAACATATATCTCGCGTCAGGTGTTATTTGACGAAAATAACACTGTTCTCAACTCAATTGCCTTAATCCACAACAAACGCAATGCAATCCACATCCAAACTCGCATCTCTTCTCCATGTTGAACCACCAACTGTTCATGTGCCTTCGCGCGGTACCACCTGCTTTGACGTTATCACCAATGTCTCCGGAAAATGTCCCATTCGCCATCGCATCCTCCTTAGGTAACCTCGGTAACTCTTAATCTTCACATGATTTTACTTATGTAGAAACCCTAGGTCAAAATTCATCCAACCCGAATGCTTCATCCCTTGTTCATGGTATTTCTGATGAATCATCATCACTTGTGTCTTCCCCTGTTACCCAAAACCTATGTTAACCCGAGTTAACCCCAAGGGCAACTACCCAAAATCCTCCCATTTCGGATGCTCAAAATCAACGGGTTCACACCATGGTAACTCGGTCTATGAATAATATTTTCAAACCTAAGCAAATTCATAATGTGACCAAACATCCAATCCCTCAGACAATTGAACCCAAATGTGTGAGTCAGGCAATTTCTTAACCTCACTGGCGCGAAGCCATGTCTCATGAACTTACAGCACTAATGAGGCATGGAACCTGATATTTAATTCCACCTCCTACTAATTGCAAAACAATAGGGTGTAAATGGGTGTTCAAAGTTAGCAAAAAAGTGACGACTCGGTGGAAAAGTTCAAAGCTAGTCTTGCTGCGAAGGGGTATAATCAACGTCCCGAACTAGACTACTAAGAAACTTTTAGCCCAGGAGTTAAACCGCAACAATTAAATCAGTTTTATCTATAGCAATTATGAATGGGTGGTCATTGAGACAAATGGATGTTAATAACGTCTTTCTTCACATCGATTTAACTGAAACAGTTTATATGATGCAGCCCCCTGGTTTTAAAGATCAAAACAAGCCTGATTATGTCTGCAGATTGAAGAAAGCCATATATGGACTCAAACAAGCCCCACGGGCTTGGTATACAGCCCTCAAGAATGCTCTTATTAAGCTTCAGTTCTATAATTCCAAAGCCAACCCATCATTATTTATTTATAAACAAAATTCTACAATTTGTTATTGCTTGGTGTACGTTTATGATATTATCAATACAAGCAATCACTCATTTTCTGGCTGCCACTATTAAAAATTTGGGGGACAGGTTTTCTATAAAGGATTTGGGCTCACTTCATTACTTCCTAGGAGTGGAAGTTGTACCTACTCGGGCTGGAATTTTTTTGTCACAATACAAGTATGTTCGTAATTTGTTAGCTAGCACTAATATGAGTGGTGCAAATGATGTCTAGATCACACTTTCCACCAACACATCTCTTAAGCTTGTTGATAGTACTGTTTCTGTGGATAGCTTGGAATTTCGACGTGTAATTGGAAGTCTTCAGTATTTATCTTTGACACGCCCAGACATTTCTTTTGCCATCAATAAATTATCTCAGTTTATGCATAAGCCAACGACTACTCATTGGACAACAACAAAAAGGCTCCTCGGATATTTGAAACAAACGATATTTCATGGCATACAACTCTCAAAATCTAGAATTCCAGCATTAACAACATACTCGGATGCTGATTGGGCGGGCAATTTGGATGATCGAACCTCAACTTCAGCATACATAAGTTTCTTAAGCTCAGATCCTATCTTATAGAGTTCAAAGAAACAACGAGCCGTTGCACGATCCACCACCGAAGCTGAATACAGAGCTCTGGCAAATACGGTATCAGAAACAATGTGGCTGGTTGCACTCTTTCATGAACTTGGATTTCCACTTAAAACAGCCCCATACTACTGTACGATAATCTTGGTGCAACTTATCTCAGTTTTAATCCGGTTCAATACTCCCGCAGGAAGCACATTCAAATTGATATTCATTTTGTGCGTGAATTAGTGCAACATGGAAGTCTGAATGTTAGACATGTTCATACTCAAGATCAATTAGCAGACTTGTTGACAAAACCTCTTTTAAGACAAAGAACAGAATTATTAAGGAACAAGGTTAGTGTAGCTTACGGAGCCCCAATCTTGAGGGGGCGTATAAAGGAAGATTCTGAGCATCAACAACAAAGCATCAACAAATCAACCTTAAATCTTGTTGTATCATATGAGATTATTTTTGGATATTTTTAACTGATATAGATTATGTAATTGTAGCCTTAACTTAGTCTACCAGCTGCACATTTCCTAAAGCAGAGCAAAGATTCGTGTAAATATATGTAACTCTGTCAATACATAAAAAGTGTGGAAAATGCTTCATTGATCTTCCAGTGTTATTTTCATTATAAGGTCCACCAACTAAACTAGCAAATAAAAGCATTTCAAAATAAATAAATAAAGAACTCGTCTTACAAGTTACATGGTATGTACCTCCAGAAACAATGAAATCATTCCCAAAAAAGTTGATACCGACATAAATCTTTGTGTCAAGCTTCTTACGATCACTGGCAGTGCCATCATGGAGAAGCTGCAAGGTGTAGTGAATCCACTTCGAAGGTGCATTTGGACCGGGATTTTGAAGACCTGAGAATTTACAAGTCATATATGCTAAATCACCCTCTTCCATAATCTCAAAACACGACTCATAAGCTTAAATAACTCTGTTTCTTACGATCTTGATTATCTAGTTACTTTTAACGGTAGGGCCATACACTTCCTTCATCCAAGATTTTTGCATCTTTTTTCTCTTTAACATCACCCTGAATTTGTCAACCATAAATACTACCTCAATCCAATACTTCTAAGATTCTTTAAGTTCTCAAATTTGGATTTAATTGATTTACCTGAATTTACCTTGAAAGAATTAATCCTTTTAATTTATTTGTATTTGTGGCAACTCCTGCATAACTTGGGTAATGTTTAGTTATCATATTATAAACTCATTTCTTTCTAGTTTTCACTTTGTCATGCAAGAATATGTTTCTTATGGCAAGCATTCCTTTGAATGATTTCTATCTTTCTAGTTTACATGAATTTATACTTTTTTGTTCTCAGGTAATTTCTTTAGGATATGAAGTGCATTTGCATTTGGGGTTAAAAGATTGGCTAGATTACTATGCTGCCCCAAGGAAAAAAATAACTTACGAAGTTAATCAGTTCTTTATGAATACATGAGAAAGGCATGGTAGTGGTCATCGTCCTGAAATTATATGCTCCAGATAACCTTCATGAATTTGAGAATTATAAGAATAATATCAGTGTAAAAAAAGTAAATGGTCACTCATCTGTTTGCGAAATGGAGGGTCGGTGAGTCCACACACATTGTGCTTCTTCTCAACATGCTAATAATTCAGCTGGAAGCATGTCTAGAACAAGTGAGTTGTCTGCAGCTTGTCAGAGTGGAAGCTTAAAAAGTCAAATCAATTTGAACAGCTTGAGGGGTTCGGATCAAATTGGAAGAAACTCTGCTTCCAATCAGAATGTACGTAATAATAAGCTACAGAGAGATCTAAAACCTAATCATTTGGTTAATGCCATTGAGGAAAGGTTTCTTTTTGCCAGAACACATTCTAGTCCTGAATTGACCGACTCACATGATGATGTCTTAGTTCAAATACCGCATAATAGACAAATAGAAAGTGCAAATGTACAGCTTCCTCATGGTTTGGTTGTACACCAATTGACTCATTATTTCCCTGACAATGGATTGAGCTCACCTTCTAATGGTTCAATAGAGCGAAGCAATGGAAATCCTGGTTGTGTGGCGATGAGTTCTGGAGAAGTAGAAAATGATTTCTGGCAGGAGCAGGACACGGGCTTCACTAGTGGCCATGACCCTGAAAATGGAAATTATGAAATACTTCAGACAGATAATACGCAACCAACAAAAATGTCTGGTTTAAAACATGTTCCGCCTCAAATAAGTGGCTCTGGCAGTTCTACAAGAATTCAGCAGAAGCATACCAAGGAAAAGCATGGATCGATGCAAGAAGAAAGTGATAACTACCTGTTTCATGATAACAGCAGTATTGATGTTCTTGCAGACGAAAGATCAGAAAGCTCCAGGTTTTCTCGGTAAAAGATGATGATAAGGAATGGGGACCAGTATCTAATGTCAGAACTGAAAACAAACAAAGTAACCCAGCATCTCAATCAGTTACTTCTTTGCATGTTCCTAGGCATCATATGGCTGGCTTTGAGGTTGGTCAGACAAGTGGCTCTGACTCAATGTTCCCCAGTGCCCCGATGCTCATAGGTTCTGGCTCCGGGGAGAAAATTGTCGATAATTCAGAGGTGATTGCATTTTATCCTACTGGGCCGCCAATCCCATTTCTAACGATGCTTACAGTATATAATATTCCACCTCAAAAGGGTACTGCCGATACATCAATTGTGCATTTTGACGACAATGGAAGCTTAGATACTTATGACTCTTGTAAGCACTTCATTCCTGAGGGATTTGATCAGTCTAAGGATCTAAACTCTTCTAATTCTTTGATAGGCATAGCTGCTATTAAGACATCTAATGAGCAAAAGTCTGATATTCTTACTAGTGACTTCGATAGCCACTGGCAGAATTTGCTATTTGGAAGGTTTTGTCAAAATCCACTTAACCACGGGCCTTTACTCTATCCTTCACCTATAGTGGTCCCACCCTTGTATCTGCAAGGTTATTTTCCATATGATAATCCTGGTAGCCCGCTTTCAGCCAACACAAACCTCTTCACTTGGCTTATGTCGAGTTATGGTCACCATCTGATTTCTGCCACTCCAATCCAGTCAGTTTCTAGTAGACCTCCCTATGTTTATCAACACTTCACGGAAGGTATGCCAAGACATCGAAGCGGGACTGGCATACCTACCTAATCCTGTAAGATAATGTTTCTCATTATTTCAATTGTTTATTGGGTGATATTGTTTTTTATCATTTCTGAAATTTATTTATTCAATAAAATACATTAGCTTAATGGAATTAGAATTCCACTTTCTTCACACCGGACACTTGCTTGCGAATCTCGTGTTAACGGAGGGGTTTGGTTTGGGGCAAAGGTGATGAAGCAATGGACATTCTTGCCCATTCTTGCAATTTCCATGTCAGTGGTGATTTAAGCTCATGATTTTATCACAATCTGAACCATTATAATTGAAATGCCTGCATGATGAGAGTCTCAAGCACATTCTCAAGCCTGCGTCTGTCTATACACTGGTGACTTTAAAAAATGAGAAAATTACAGGTGAGGTTACTGTCATATACATATTATGGCACGTGCCCAGCTTTCCAATTTTCAGAATTTGGTTCCTTGGTTGATGGTTTTCATCCATTTGCCTTGTAAAAAGTGACGTTCTGTGCAAGGTCAACTCTGTTTAAAGGTAATGTCAATGAAGGAATAAATAAAAAAGAAAATAGAAAAGGACAAGAAAAGAAAAGAAAAAATTATCAACCCCCAACCCTCCCCATCCCATTTCCTTCCTCCACTAGCATCCCCCACCCCAAATCCGCGTCCAACTCCACCCAAAGATTAAGATAAATAAGGGGGGGTTAGACTTGCTCTTAAATAGCTAAATAAACGGAACTGTCCACTCGGGACACAAATTTAACAAAATTGAAAGATTGGCTACTTAGATGGCAAGATCGAAGACCTAAATGCTATACATACGTTGGGTGGGAACCACTATAATTTTTCCTACTGCATTCTAACAAATATCATAATGTGCTCCCAGGATCTGCAACTGCAGCCTAAACTTGACCTAGATGTTAAGATGACCCGCACCATCTACTTCAGACTTGAAGTTGTTAACAGGAACACCTTTGTTCGGCAAAGCAGTTTTAGTTTCAAAATCCATCGTTCGACACATCCAAATGCTTGAATATTTTTCATTTGTTGGGAGGTTGGTTATATGGAAGAATAATGTGACTGGTTTAGGTTTTCGTGATTTAATCCATGACTAAATTGGAAATATGAGTTCAGTGAGCTGACAAGTTGATTAAAATGTTGTGTGCATATTAGCTTATGTTTGGCTTACGTTTACAAACATTCAAATCACTTTTTGTCCACACTTTTCCTGGGACTCATAAATATTATCCATCACTTATTTCTATTTGATAAACAAAATTGTTTATAAAGACTTCTCAAACATGCTTTTAATAACATGAAAACTAATACAAAGAAGAATCATTAAAGGTATGATCAGAATTTAAAATAATCTTTTTAATTTTTTTGTGATCAGGTCGTAGTTTTTAAAGTTAAAATAAGAACCATCGGTTTTAAATTAAATGAATTTGCCTATTCTGTTGTCTTAAGTAATAGGAGCTTTAAGAAATGATTTTTTTTTCTCTATACAATTAAGCAAGAGCGGCCATCTTTTTTACTTTTTGTGCACATGAAGCTTACCTTTGAAATTGAGAAACTATGCTCTTTGTTTGCTATATGTTTTTGGTTGGACTTGGGTGCTATAAATCCCTTTTTTTTCTCCGGATAACTTTAACTTGTTTATACTATAAATTTTTGTCAACATGAAGTTACTGGTTATACTTTTCCATTTCATCGATACAGAAGTTCTCTGTTAGGGAGCGTCACTCTTCTGGTAACAGAAGGGAGAACTATAACTATGATAGAAATTATAACCATGTCTATAGAAAGGGAAACCCAAATGCTCATTCTAAATCAAGAACTATGGCGCGTAGCTACAATCGCAATCAAACTGAGAAATCATACTCGAGATCTGATCGTGTGACTTCCAGTGAGAACCGTACTGAACCGGTCATGGAGGCATGACAAAGTTCCTTCTTTCCAAGTCTCAGAGTGGTCCATTCCACTCAAACTTTAGCCAAAATGGTCATTCGACTGTTGCATACAACATGTATCCCTTACCAGCTATGAATGCTGTTGGATTGTCCTCTAATGCACCTTCTGTACTGTTAAGGGATATATATCTCATATCGATAAATGATGTTGACACAAACCAATTAATAAAGATTTTTGGCTACTCCTCTTAATAAGGTTGATCTTTTAAGATGGAATCTCAAATCTTAACATGGTATCAGAGCCCATTATACTCCAACGAGCGATTCGATCCCGTTAAGACTCTAAAATGAGCACGTGAATTTCAAGATTGGTCTGCTCAAATGAGCCACCATCTTGCGGGGGCGTGTTAAGGGATATATATCCCACATCGATAAATAA
>CAIGRF010161133.1:0-14193 GCA_903798235.1 Fraxinus ornus
ATATAGGTCAATCCGATTCGATAATAATTCGATCCGATTTGTTATAAATAATTGAGTCGGTAAATATTATGGCATATTATTTGACCCTTTTCCTTTTTCAAATCGATGCTCGGGTTAATTTTTAAAATATATGTTGAAATCAAATTTTTTTTTTCAAAATCTTCAATTCTTAAATATGTTTAATAATTATAAGTTTTTCTATTTTTTTATTTTTTGAGTTTGATTATTTTTTTATTCTAGATTTTTTTATTTTAATGATAAATAATATGACATAAAAATATTTTACATACTCAATTATTTATAACAAATTGGATAGGAGTGATATACGATCCATTTACTTAACCAATTATCGAATTTGGATTTTGATCAAATTATCGGAACCCTCTATTTATCTCCCATTAATTTCTTTGGATTCTTGTCAAAATCCAATCCATAGTTTTGCGTCCATTACTGATTACCCAAAAAACCAAATACAATTCGTCAATTCCTAAATCCTAAATTGAAATCGACAATCACAGAGGACGATGAGGGACTGAGGGAGACGAGTGTCGATCGGGGCGAATCCAATCCACTACGGAGTATGGACTGATCGACGGTAGTGGGCGGTGGTGATCCAACAGTTGCAGTGGACAACTTCGTTTGTCTCATCGTCTGCGAGGCGTACTCCAAAAGGCAAAAGGCAAAATGTATTAGCTAAAAATCGTGCCTCTTGAAAATTTGAAATCAATATTGCTACTTTGTTAATTGCCATGCTACCCACTACCCATGAATCTCCGGATTTTGCCATGAATCCCATGAATCTGGACTCTTCCATGCCGATTGCCCATATGAGCATTTTTTTTTGAATTATGAGAAATGATAATTTATGTTATATTATTGTAAATTTGTAATTCCTTTGAGTTATGACTTATGCGTTATAATTTTGATTTGTGATTTGTGAATTTAGGTTTTCAGGAAATTAGGGATAAGTGAAAAAAAAAAAAATAATGGAGAAGATGTTGGGCTCAATGAAACTATGAGAACACTATTTTTTAATCAATTTTAATTGAAAATTAAATTGGGGGCATTTTGGTTCGGCCACTACGACCGTTGATTGTTAATGGCATAGTTATTAAACCCGGACCGGACCAGTCGGTTCATCCGGAAACCGTCGAACCGGACCATGGTCCGGTCCGAGCTACCCTATTTTTTCACTATGCAGTCAGCCCACTAAAAAACTAGCTGAATCGTCGAGTTTCCAGCAAACCGTTGGCCCAAAATCCATAGAACCCGCCCAGTTCATGTACCATGGGTAAAAATCCAAAACCCACAACCTTAAAAATGGGAAAATCTTGGAAAATCAGAGCTAGAGAAAGATGAAGTTATCGGAGGTTGGACATGGTGGAAAGCTGCAGTGAACAAGCTTATTCTTTAATCACGAATAAGGTTTTAGGGACCCTATCTGAGTGCAAAAACTACAAAATCAATACATTTTTTCTTTCTGGGATTTGGTAATTTTTTGGGGGTCTTGGAATAGACACCTGAGAAGAGCAGATGAATGGGCTACGAGAGAGAAAAGGCTGAAGAAAATGCTGGGATTTGGTAATTTTGTGGTGGTCTTGAAATAGACACCTGAGAAGAGCAGATGATAATGGCCTTCGAGAGAGAAAAAGCCAAAGAAAATGACGTGCCTAATTTACTCTTTGCCCTTGTCATTATAAAGAAGAATAATGCTATAAAGAAATGATTATGGGGTTAATTGTGATTAGACGAGGTTAAGCGAAGGTTAAATTGAGATTTTAAGAAGGACAAAAAGTTGAGATTTTAGTAGAATCTGACTTAAAATGTTTCACTATCAAGGTCTCAATAGATCTTTTAGTCACCTAAATTACGTAAGATTAATTTATTTGGTATTAGAAAATGTCAAAATTTTATTATTCAATAAGTAGTTAATAATATATTTAACAAGAATTGACCCACCGGTCCAACCACCGGGTCATCGATCGAACTACTGACCCATTGACCCGCTACATTGAATTGACCCGCCGGTCCAACCATCGGGTCGCCAATCCAACCACTAACCCACTGACCCACTACATTGTCTGAGTCAGTGTCCGGGCCGGGTCTAACAACTATGGTCAACGGTCTCTGTCCTAGGTGAACCAAAATGTTGAACTCGCCCCTGACGGTCTTGCATGTTGGTTTTGTACGTAGGTTTAGGTCATAGATAAAATGTTACTCTTCAACTACATTTTCTTTAAAGTTTTCTTTACCAAATCTGAAGCAGCCTTTAATTTTGTTTGAATTTGATTTGTACATGATTTTCTCTTAGAATTTCGATTTTCCTTGATTTCGTGCTTGGAAGAGTTGGAATTTTGGAGTTGCTAGATCGACTTTTTGATTCAGCTTAGCACAGTAATGTTTATGGTGTATGTTGATTGAAATTAGAGTATTTGCTCTTTTAATCCATGTTTATCATGATTTTTCAAAATGACCCAAAAAATGAGAGTATTCGTGTAAGTACCCCTACGTTTTTGCTTTGAAAAGAATGACCGAAATCCCTCTTGATCCAGTGAAGACCCAAATTCAGTTTTGTTGCCTCGAATTAGTCCTATATTTCCGACCCACGTTCATCAATACCCCCAAACAGCCACCCCACCACTCTTTCTCGCTCTTCTTCGCCACCGCCGCCGCCACAACACGCTCTCTCTTTCAAGGGCATTACAGACGGCATCGTTTCACCCAACATTTCTCGAGGAGAAATGCAACCTGTAAGTCTTCTAATTACTTTCCTATTATGTTTAGTTTTTTACTGTTAAGCTTGATTTGTGATTCTGTTATTGGCAATATTTGAAATCTCAGCTCTTAATAGCTACAGAAGAATCCCATTTTCTTCTCCGAATATTAAACGGCAGCTTCCAAACCCTCGACTTGTTAAAAGATCAGATTTCGCATATTTTTACGGATTTTTTCTGCTCGAAATCCAACCTCAACTTAGTTGACCCAATGTAAGTAATTACCTTTTTATTTTATTCAAAAAATTGGAATTTTTTTTTTAGTCAGTTTATTGAGTGTGTGGAAATAGGAGTGTAAATGCCGGCCAAAATGAGCTAAGGGCAAAAGAGTGGTTGTCAGAAAAGAAGGAATTCTCGGATGGGAAAGGGGAGTCTGCCGGTGCAGTTTTTAATGCATTGGATGCAATGTTAAAGTCCAGTTTGAATCGTTTAAAAGACATGAGGTTGGTGTGGTAATTAATTGCTTGCTATCTTACTGATTTATTTTATTTGTTTTTGTTTCATATTATTTTGTCAGCATGTTCTTCTCCAGTTTTTCCTGATATTTGTTAGAGAAATATTTGTTTCTGGTGAAAATAAGACTGCATAATACAAAATTGCATTGCTTGTGAATTGGGATTATTGAATATTTGATTAGGTGTAGTTTTAGCATTTATAATCTAATGGATTTTTTGTTTTCAGATTTTAAATATGTGTTTTAAGTGCTCGAGGTAATTTCTAAGAATGCAGAAACTTATTTCTTATACCAATGGCAAAAGCAAAGGAGGGGTGGGAGTGGTCAGCTTTCAACTTCAAGAATTCTTTATATTGTAGAGACTTTCAACTTTTTGTAATGTCATTGTGAAACATTGTATGAAACATGATCATAAAAGAAACACTATTGGTGAGAAGATAATGACATGACTGAAAAAGGTGTTGAGTAACATTTATTGTTCTCAGACAACCCAGGTCCTTCTCAGGGAGTGAAGAAGGGGTGCGTGCAGCATCTTATAGCCTACCCTCATCAAGATTGTATCTGTGTGGACATGTGTTAGTAACACTCATTTTCTGCAGCTCTGGCTTTTCCCTTGAATAATTGACTCAATCACTTCAATCCAGACCACCTTCGTCCTTCAACTATCCATCTTAGTTTGTGAGTACGAAACTGAAGATTAAAAATGTTTTTTAATTCATTTAGCCCACTTTTAATTCATTTATCTATATGCAGGTTTTTTCCTTTTGTTTCTTTTTACTGATGAAATAATTTGGTCTTTTTCCTGTGAGGGAATTAGTCAGAGGATGGGGGCTTCTGATAGTATATGGGGCATTGTAATAGAGGATCATATGAAACTTAATGTTGGTGACAAATTTTATAAGATTGTTATATTTAGTTGTTAATACGTATGATTTTAAAATGATTTCTGGAATTCTGCAGGGAAAGCATATCTTGGGGCCATAGTGGCACCATACCTGAAACAAATTATTTTAAAGATGTAACTGTGATAAGAGCTTTGTGTTTCCAAGGTAAAGTAGGTGCAGCTTTCCATCTTTGGAATAAGATGGTTCAAAAATGTGCAATTCTTGATATTCTCACTCACAATTACCTTATGAATGCACTTTGCAAAAGCGGTGATCTGGGAAGGGCAGAGTGGCTTGTTACCGAGATGTTAGACCGAGGTCCTTTTCCCACTTGTGCTACCTACAACACGTTAATGAAGGGTTATTGCATTAGGAATAATGTGGATAAAGCTCTGGATCTTTTTTCTACCATGGCTAGTCATGGGATTACACCAAACATAGTTTCATGTAATATTCTCGTTGATGGACTTTGCAAGAAGGGTTTGTTGGAGGATGCCAGAAAGCTTCTTGAGAAAATATTGGTTGATGATCATGATGGAAAAACCTCAAATATGATAACCTCGACTATCCTAATGGATGGTTACTTCAAAACTGGAAATATGGTTGAAGCCCTCACTTGTTTGGAGGAGATATTCCAAAGGGGCACAAAGATGGATGTCGTTGTATATAATGTCGTCATACATGGATTTTGTTTGAATGGACACTTGAGCCTTGTGTATAAGTACATAAGTGAAATGTTTAAATGTGGTTGCCTGCCAGATGTGTATACATACAATATCCTTATTGGAATGCTTTGCAAAGAAGGAAAGACAAATGAAGCTTGCTACGTCTTTAATGTGATGTCGAGAATGGGTGTGACCCCTGATCACATCACATACAAAATATTAATTCAAGGTTTGTGTATTAGTGGAGATGTAGATAAAGCTAATGGTTACCTTCACTGCATGTTAGAAAATTCAGTTATACCTGAACCACTCATTTGGAATGTCATAATTGATAGCTATGGGAGGCATGGAGATATACAAAAAGCTTTCTTTGTGAGAGACCAAATGGTTGCATTTGGTGTTCTGCCCAATATATATACATATAATATCATGATTCACATAGTAATAAGAAATGGAAATATTGATGTTGCTCATTATCTGAAGAAGGAGATGCTCTTAAATGGTCCTTTTCCTGATTTAGTTACTTACAATCTGTTCATGCGTGCTGCTTGTAATCTCGGTCATATTAATTCTGCACTCCGGCTGCATAATGAAATGCTGAGAAGAGGGTATAATCCAGATATAGTAACTTACACTGAATTGCTCAAGTGTCATTGTCTGAGAGGTAAAGTGAAGGAGGCAGAAGAGCTCTTTA
Organism: Fraxinus ornus; assembly: GCA_903798235.1. Lineage (NCBI taxonomy): Eukaryota > Viridiplantae > Streptophyta > Magnoliopsida > Lamiales > Oleaceae > Fraxinus > Fraxinus ornus. The sequence goes on from CAIGRF010161133.1 coordinate 5,472, forward strand.
TCAAGATATGGGAGTCAGGCTTACCCATTGATCATGTTCCATTTTTAATACTCATGAAGAAGTACTTCAAGATGAGAGATCTTGACAAAGCATATGATCTTTATCAAATGTGGTTAAAGAGGGGAAGTTGAAAATAGCTCTATATCAAGGCACCGTGGTTAGGTTTACCTGTTGATCATGTTCGATCTCTAATCCTCAAGAAGTACTGCAATACGAGAGAGAGAGAGAGAGAGAGAGAGAGAGAGAGAGAGAGACTACTGTCATTGTGCATCGATCATTTTCAGTTTTCTGATCCAGAATGTCTGCAGTTGTTCATCATTTTTTTTCTAGTTTTAAGTGGTAGAAGCTTCCAGCTCATTATGTTATGGCTGGGATCCGCTTTTGGAGGTATAGTCTTTATTGCTGTTCTTTTCTCTCCTTTTGCAAGTTTTAATATTGTAATTCTCAACTCTCTCTCTCTCTCTCTCTCTCTCTCTCTCTCTCTGTTATTGCATTAATATTTCTATCGAATATTAGAAGGTTTCTTATTCAGGTGCTGAGAGTGAATTGGGATTTTCGTTTTTCTTCTTCTGTAAGAAATTTAGTATTGCTATGTATGGTTCATTGTCTGACACTGTTTACAGAAATCTTGACTCAAATATATTCTATGTGAGCAATCTTTCTTGTGTTTTATGTGTAGGCTAATTTAAAAGATGCATGTTAGACAATGAGGAATTTCATTTCAACTTGATAATATTAATGTTGATAATTATTAGATCACTCACATTTTCTTTTTTAATAAATGATATTTATATTAAAGTTGACATATCTTGATCAATCATTGAATTGCATATTAGATGATATATAAGGATGCAATCTCGTGACGAAGATCGTAGTTCTTCAAATGAGAAGTTTTTGCTTCACTTCACATTTCATACTCGCTGTAGAAATTGTGCATTGAATTTTTTACGTATCTCATATTTTTCTTATCAAATGTGTAATCTGCATTTTATATTTCTCTTACCATTTTCTCTTTATTAGTTCATGAACTTAAATCCCTGTTTGTTTGACATTTTCAGTTCTGCAGATAATACTTGATGGTTGAGCATGCCCCTTAACAGGGCCTGCAGCATCCCATGTAGAGATCATGCCTGCTTATGTATGCCTATGAATGACGAGCCTTGTGGCTGGTGAGCAAGATACGGAAAACTGGAAGGAAAATATGTAGGAGTTCTTATTCACTGGTCGATGTGCGCCTGTACCAGTACAAAGAAGGTGAAAAGTATATCTTCTTTAAGAAAGATGTAAAAGAAATCAGTACAAAGGTGTAAAAGTATGCCTTCTTTAAAATTATCGTAAAAGAAGGTAGAGGTGTATCTGTCTTCTTTGAATTTTGGATTTCCTTGTGACAGCCTAGGCTATTACAGGCCTTTTGCTGTCAGAGCCTCGGGCTGTGAAAGCATGAAAGAAGGCAAATCTGCCTTCTTAAAGTTTAAGAAGGAGATCTCTTTTTGAAAAAAAATTGATTTTTTTTTATATTAATGGTGATAGTTGAAGAAGGAAATCTCTTTAAAAAAATGATTTTTTTTATTAACGGTAATAGTTGAAGAAGGAAATATCTCTATAAAAAAATGATTTTTTTTATTAACGGGCTCAAAAGTGAATCTTCGGGCCCTATCATTTTAATTGGCACGAACTGGAGTTGGTATTTAGTGGCACGTGAACTGGCCCATTTAAATTACGGGCCAATTCACGGGTCATTTTTACTGGGCTGAGCCTGCTTGATTTTACACCACTAAGACCTACCATAAGTTTATCTATCAATAAATTAATATGACATGTCATAGGTACTTTGCAGAAGATGAATACCGTGCTCATTAGCCCATATATATGTATATGTGCATAATAAACCATATTGATAATCTAGAATAAAACAAATTAACAAAATCTAGAGTTTAACTTGAAAGCAAATATAAAAATTCAAATTAGTAATCACAGGACAAATTATATTGTAGCAGAAGTAACAACCTAGAAGAATTCTACTACTGATTAGATCTTTTAAGGGAATCACCAACATGTTTGATTCTCATATTATCCTCCTTGTCACTATTAGTTTCTGACTTCTTCTGTTCTTTGCAGTCATCGTTTATTTGCAATGGTGATTTCATCTTCCACTTATCTGTATGAAGGTAGAGAAAAGAAAACCAAAAAAAAAAGGAAACCTAAAACGTTCTAGGCTATAAAAAGTAACTCAAAAAATGAGGGCAATTGTAAACAGCCTAGAAAAGGCAAGATGCACGAGCACAAACCTTAGCCACCCTAAGGTGTAGGCCTCAGTAATTATAGTCGTAAGCCTCGAAAATGGCACTTAAAGCATAAGCTTAGAGGTGTTTAATGAAAGGCGCACATGAGGCGGGTATCAAAACTTGAGCCTCATACAGCTTTGAAGAACAATGAAAATTTATTTCTTTAGTTTTGGTGCACTTCACTGGTTTTTGACTGTGTAGAGAAAGTGTCTCTCAATATAATATAGAAAGTTCTCTGATCGTCTTTATATATTTTTACAGTTGAAACAACTTTTATATTTTTCTGCGTACTTTTTTGTTAGAAGATTATGTATGACAGAACTATTTGCTGTATTTAAAAATTTTCTGCTGCTGAACTACAGGTGTGGACTGTTCTAGATATTGGCTGTGGGCTTAGTAGCTTTGGCGCCCATTTACTCTCACTCGAGTTAATGCCTGTTTGTATGGCATCATATGAGTCAACAGGTAGCCAAGTTCAGGTAGCCCTTGAGAGAGGTCTTCCGGCAATCATAGGCAATTTCATCTCGAAACAACTCCCATTTCCATCCTTGTCATATGACATGGTCCACTGTGCTCAGTGTGGCATTATCTGGGATGATAAAGGTATTCTTGTCATTGTGTTCTAGTACTTTTTTTTTTTTTTTTGCATTCCCATTTAAATCATCATTTATTTAATGGACTGGCTTCCCGCTTCCTTTTGGGTATTGTATCAATATGGGAATAATTTGAACCTTATAAGCCTGACTCACATGCACGTGGACACTCAAACTCCTTTTAACTGTTCATGTGCACATTAACCTTACTTGATCTTTATATTCATTGGGGAAGGGGGATGATTGAATTCCTTTTGATAATTGTTTTAGAGCCAAATTCTTCGTTAAATTTTCTTTATCTTTTAGGAAGTCCTCTGGTGATTGATTGTGGTTAAAAGTGACGTTTGATTTGAGTTGATAAATGATTGTGGTTGTCTAGTTGCCTAAAATAGCTATACACAAGGATATTGAGTTGAATACAACTCAATAATTTTCATCACAGGGAATCAGATAAGACTTCTAAGTAATGTTACGTAGTGTGAGAAGAAACTAAGTTCTTTGAAATTAATTTTGTTTTCTCTTAGTATATAGTTGAGCAATTCCTCCACAAGGTTGCCAGTTAGAATTTCATATCTAATGGGTTATAATATTGACTGGCGCTTTCTTTCTTGTCACAAAGGAGGGATAAGAGAGGAACAAACTGGAGAAGGAAGAAGATGCCCAACTGTTATAACAGAAATATAAATTGAAAGGGGAAGACATCTTCTGAATATTCGGCCTGCTTGAGTAATATGGGTCTATTTTAATCTGTAATAAGGAATGCAAGAAAGGTTAGAAGGGTCGTCGTCATTTTCATTATCAGTTTCAATATCATTTCTGTTACAGAGAATTTCTTTTCTGGTTACTTCACACATTTCACACTATTTTCTTCTTATTTCCTCCGCCATTTTTGTTTTCTTCACCAATACAATAGAATAGCAGGTTTTAACAGTATCATATTTAATTTTGTGCATGTTCGGGAAATCTTATAATTGCTTATAAGTTTGTCAAATTTTTTTTTATCCACACATTCTATATTCTATAGGTCCCTCAACTTTCACCTACATTTTAACCATACATTCTTTGGCAAATGGTGACTATACAAACTGAAATTTGCCACTATCTTCATAACTTCCAGAATGAACTATAAATAGTTTCCATATTGGCCGGCTTAATTTTGTAGTCAATTTTTTCTTAATGAAGTCTGTATATTTTTTCTCTCTAACATGATGGGGTTTTCCATCTCACTAACATGTTGGGATTTTATATGAGACATAGGGCATATGTTCGAGGCGTGTCGCATGTAGGTCTGATGTGTTCATCACTGATGCCCGCTCTAGGAAAATGTCCACTCTTTACACCACTCTTTACAGACCTAGGAAAACTCATTTTTGGACCTGTACTTATATTGTATTGATAATGATTTCATCCATCAGATGGGATATTTCTTATTGAGGTTGACCGAGTGCTCAAGCCAGGAGGTTATTTTGTTTTAACCTCCCTCGAAGCCATAAGGAAAGAAGCTCCATGGGCACAAAGCAAGGAAGCATGTCAACTCCATTCGAAGAGTTCGCCCAAAAAATATGTTGGAAATTTTTGGCTCAGCAAGAAGATACTTTCATCTGGCAGAAAACTGCAGATGCTCAGTGCCATATATCTAGCTGAGACTAGTGGCTATGCTTGATCTCTCTTTCCTCCTCACACTGCTTCTTTTTTCCCCTTCGTTGCACCTTCCTTTTCCTTTTTCTTTTTCACCCTCCTATCTTTTATCATCATACTCCATCAATTACTCCCTGAGTCCCTCACTATTCTTTTGGTTCTTAATTTTAGCAAGCTGAACACTGTGCCTCTTTGTCAAAAAGAGGATGTCCAATCATATTACCTACCACTAGTGCATTGTGTAAGTGGAACAACCAGCAAGCGATGGATTCCAATTCAGAGCAGGCCCTCTGGTTCTCTCAGCTCTGTTGAGCTTGAAGTTCATGGTAGGTGATATTCTTTTAAACCATGCAACTGTTGCTACTTACATTGTTCTGTCTTCATTTTCAATCTATGGAACATAGTAGAACCTGCATTTTAGATATTATTAGTATATTACAAGCAACTCGGATGCAGGAGTTGATCCTGAAGATTTCTTTTAAGACTTGAGTTTTGGCGGTCTGCTTTAAGAAATTATTGGCCATTGCTTTCCCCTTGATTTTCTCTGACCATCCAAAGAGACCCGATTATGAAGATCCCTTACCTCCGTACGATATGATTCGCAATGTGATGGACATGAATGCCCAGTATGGAGGTTTAAATGCTGCATTTGTTGAAGCAAGAAAATCATTGTGGGTATGAATGTTGTGACCCTTGGTGCACGTAATACGCTGCCTATCATCCTTGATAGAGGTTTCCTTGGTGTTTTGCATGACTGGTATATGTTAATTATAGATGACCCTTTAGTTATGTATTTAGGCCCTATGTTCCATTTAATAGAACAATCTGCTCAAGGGTTGAAATAATATCCATGCAAAGTCTTACATGAAAAACTCGAATTGTTTAACATCTTCATTTGTTCAATTTGTGTGTTGAAGAACAAACCTATTAATTTAATAAATGATTGCTATTAGGGAATATTATGCCATGCTACAATGGATTCCTTTTGACATTGTATATGTTTTGTCCGACTTAAATAAACTTCACGAACTCCACTTCCTACACCAAACATATTACTCCAAAAAAAGTATTAAATATTTAGAAAATATAACTGGAGCCTGAACTTGAGAGTTTGGCATTTTGAAATGAGATGCCTCATGTCAGTTGAAAATGGTGAATTATTATATTCATTTGGTATGCAAGTATTGTTTTCCTTTCCCCTCCCCCCAGAATTTCATAATCCTCAGATTTGAGTATCGCCCTTTTTCCTCTGAATTTTTGTCCATGAGTGTAAAAGTACTGGCATAAACTCTATTAGAATTTCATGGAGTGCTGATCCTGTTGTTTGAACAATTGAGCGCAGGTGTAAACCTTTTCCTACATACCCTCGAACATATGACATGCTTCATGCCAAGGGACTCCTCTCACATCTTACTTCTAAGGGATGCAGTGTTGATCAATTTACTTTTCGAGATGGATCGTATCCTAAGGCCTGAGGTAATTCTTCATTGAACTCTGTTATGTTTGTTTATTTATAATTATATAGAAAGTTTCGCTGCTACCTGTCGGGTTCATTTAGATCCTCACAGGTGCATATTTCTAGTTTCAGCTTTGAGTTTTATTTGTAAGATTGTGTGCTTGTGGCAGACCAGTGACTACTAGTATGCCAGAAGCCATTCGTGAGAAAATCATCTATCCGATTATGAAAGCTCCCAACATTCCTAGTATCGCCCAATATTTTTTACCTAACCCATGAAACCAACCCAACCCGACTCGCTCAGTTTTTTGAACCATCCGTTTCGGTTTTCAGGTTGGGATTTCTCCCAACCCAACTCGTGCCCATCCGCTATCCCCTCCTGAAATTGAAATCCCAACCCAACTCGGCCCATCCGCTATCCGCTACTGCTGAAATTGAAATTAAGACGCTCAAATCATACTGTTTATAAGCTATATAGCTTTTTTCAAAATACTGTCTTCATCCTGAATACATTTTTGTGTCTATGCATGGAAGTTTTCATTGATTCGACATATCATGATAGCGGTTAAAATGATTTTATTTTGAAGCCTTTTTGAATCACCTTTGTGTTGGGATTTACACGAGCTTTAGCTGAAGAAGGTTGTAACAATCTATTTAAGTGTCATAGGAATTCCACATTATTGTCTAGTCTAATTACCTTAATGTGTCAGTATAATCTGATTTTGAAAATGTATACCAGGATAGGACTCCGTATGAAATTCGCTTGGCACAGAAAGAATCCATCCCATAAAGTAGATGCAATCAGAAATTTCTGGAAGTTGTAGATTGGAGGAAAGTATGCTGCATAAACACGTAGCTGAGTTCAAGAGCAAAAGAAGATTCTTTTAAAGGAGTTTGTAGCCATTCATTAATTTATTTGCTTTGGTTTCCATAGTTGTTTATTGTATTGGTGATTAAAATGTGTTTTTTGCCGCTCAACATGAGCGCTAATGATGTTCAAAGGCCACATGTTGAAATGATAATCGAAATTCATGGTTCTTTATTCCTAATTTTTTCGGGTTCGCATATTATGTTTGTTTGTAATTGTGTTTGTATGCATAGAGTTGTTAGGTGGGGCGAGTCGAACAGCAAATTTCTCATGCGAGCTGTTCCTCAGCTTCGGCTTGCACGAATTGGATAGTCAGCATGCTCAGTGAAAAAAGCAATGGGGAGAGAGAGAGAGAGAGACTCACCAAGGGGCAAGTTCACGGGACGAGCCGAGCAACACTTGGTGAAGAGAGCTGAGGTACTCAACCCGTCCCATTTATAGTAGATGAAAACAAATATACGCAGATATATTACTAGGTATGCCTGTGACTGAATATTGCAAAGGTTTCTAGTTGAAGGAAATTTTTGATGCTGCTCCTTTCCCCGATTGGGTTTGGCGAGCAGTTAGTGTCAAGCCTGACAGAGTGATAGCTCAACCTCGATTACCTGACCCTGACCCTGGATTGAGTTAAACACGAATTAATTATGTTATTTTAGACTCTTTTTTCTCTCGTCTTCGTATGCCACAAAAAATAAAATTAAATAGAAGTCATAAATTATTATCTTATATTCCTACTGCCAAAATTGTAAAGAAATTATGTCATAAAAAAATGACAATTCTCTCATTCACACATTCAATTGTTCTCACATGGAGCTTCAATTATATTTCAGTTCAAAAAACAAATGAAGAAAAATCCTTAAATTGTTTTTAATTGCAATTATTAAAAATAATTGGTTTCTTTGAATGTGGGTACTGAACCCTAAAAGATTTCAATAAATTAATTGGTTTCTTCGAATGTGGTTTCTTTTAATAGCAATTTTCATTTTCATTTTTTTTTCTCAGTCTTCCTTTCAATCACATATTCTTCAAATAAAATAATATTGCACAGATTTAAAATTTTTCTTCACAATTCCATCACACTCCCATCAATCACTATTTCAAAAATTATATTCTCATTAAAATGAGATTGAAACACAAGCTAAGATTCAATTATTCGGAACCAAAATGAAGAAACATTTAGAAGTGGAATCACTCCGACTTCCACAAAAATCATTCTCTCGCATAAAAGTTCTATAGTTTAAAAAAAAATAAAAAATAAAAAAATTGTTCGTTTCTATTTGCTACTAATTCAATACATGACAAAATCATTGTATGTTTTTCAATTTCACACACGCGTGTATTCATTTGCCTCTTGATTATAATTAGTTTATGACCAAATCACTTTTTATCCACATTTCGTGGGGTCCATAAGTAGTACTCACTCATTTAACACTCATTTCTATCTATTTATAAATCAAAACGATTATAAACAACTCCCAAACATGAAAGCAAGGATTGGATTCAATATGGGCGTCAAAGAGCAAGATTGAAAGTTACACCCGTAATTGCATCCAAAAAGATACTAATATCTTGGCAACATTTCAAGTAACTCCTGAAAATTACGTCCAAAATACTAATTTCATGGCATCATTCCAAGTAACTCCTTAGCCTGGATTTTGACTGATGAAAGATTGGCAAAAGAAAGACAAGATAAACAGACTAAACATTGCCACCAAACAATGAACAAGTACCCATGCATTATCAAATCCTTAAAAATCTATTCAATTCATATGGAGACCTGGTGGAAGGGAAATTAAGGTCATCACAATTAGAAATTGGATTTGTCGATTCATAAAAACGAACAGAACTAATATTACTGGAGAACAAAAAAAAAAAAAAAAAA
>CAIGRF010161133.1:16255-27435 GCA_903798235.1 Fraxinus ornus
GAACTAAAATTCTTCGGATAACCCTGTCACTCGAGCGAAAGTTGGGCGATAGGCAAGCAACAGGCTGTCGCTTGAGCGAAATCATGGCGACAGGCTAGCAACAATATTACTGTTTTTACTGCTCGAGCCAAGTCATGGTGATAGTCTAGCGAAATTGCAGCGCCATTTTTCCTTCTTTTCCAATCTCGAACCCTAGACCTAATACAACACAATTTCTACTATTTGCAACATACTCCTTAATTTTTACAACATTAAATCTAGTCCCTTTTGTTCAAGGATTTGCCAATTATATAAAAAACCTAACAATAAGCAAGAATAATCTGTATCAAGCATCAATTTCTTGAGTTCTACTCCGATAAGTTGGTAAAAACATGAAAAGAATGTAATTGGAAGATATAAATTTACACAACCCTTATACAATGATACGGTTCACTCATAAAGGACGAGGCTGAGCAACTAACTATTCTAATAAGTCGTGTTACTGGATACCGCATGTGTGCAGAGCTCAAGAAAATATACTTTAACCACAGTAAATTGATGGTTTCAAATTTCTGCATTTTGGTAAATTTCTTGTGAAGCTGCTTTTATGGAGTAAAGCATTCACTTATTCTTCGTCTAACAATTAACAACTAAATTCTACTAAGAGAATGCATTCCAAGGTTATCAGCTAATCATGTAGTGGAAATCCTGATGATAGCTAGCTAGTACTATTGCACCAACTCGTCTAAAAGTTTAAATTGAAGGAGAGGAGAACAACTTATTTAGAGCCTGGTATAAATTTTAATCCGATTAAAATTGAAAATGTAGCTGTTATTGGGTTCCACTCGTCTAATAAAAGTCAACAATAACGGCCAGTTTTTCAATTTTAATCCGATTTTAATCTCTACCGAACACACCCTTATTTAACTTCAATACACCCAATCACATTTCAGCCTTACAAAAAGCTTAACACACACACACAATTTACATGGGTGGCAATAGACTTGAACTCAGGTTCTCTGTCTGTTGTGATACCATTTTAAACCGTGTAATCTAAAGGGTTAAGCCATTAGAGACTGGACACATTTATTTAAATTTTGTCCTAAGCAACTAAAACAAATGAAACATTAATTACATCATTAATTTGTAAGGTTCAATGAGGTATAACTTTCACATTCTGTTTACCGAGAATACTCTCTCCTACTCGAAATCCAATTGGCCATTATCCAATGCTTGCTAATTCTGATGAATCAACCCAATGATAAGATAGCAACGTTGACTGTAAGAACACTTACCACCATTTCCAAGTTGTAGAAACGATTGAGCAATTTCAGAATATCATCTCCACTGAATGGCTGATTGAAACTGCATCAACATTATGTATGAAAGTGCTATACGTGGAAATTTTGAAATAAATAAATGACGTTCCAAAGGATCACTTGAAATTCTAGAAAAGGATATAATCACTAGTGTAAAAACGAAAACATATGCAAACCTTCTGCGCAAGTATTCTGTTAAACCGTAAAGCACAAAGTGTCTATGTATCCCTGCAAAGGGGGAAACAATTATAGTTGATACATCATCTAATAATTCTGGCTAACTTCCATGTAATTTTTTAGTTATCTTTAATTAATAATCTAACTTTTAGCTCTTCTAAAGCAAAAAAGCTACAAATCAAAGGCCAGCTAGCACTAAGTTCTTGAATATAAACTTAAGGAACAGGAATTTTGGACATTTAAATACCTTTTAACTTTTGAAAACCAAAAGCTTAGCAAATAATATTCTGGAAATAATGATCAACTTTAAGTTATTAAAAAATCCACATTTTACGAACGATTTCGCATTCCAACAAAATTAATAACCGTGATTAACATTTCTGCAAATTCCTCGCACATCAAGAACGACTCCAATAAATTTTCAAATGTTTAGCTCTATAATGATACGCATACATGCAAGTGCATATTTAAATTTACATTTATATTTATAGCATGATTAAAAACAGAAACAAACTTAGAAAAACAAAAGGTAAAAGATAATAATTAATAACAAAAATTTGCCTCGTAATTTGGCGGGAGGGTAGATTTCGAGAGCTTCTAATAGCCTCAGTTCCAATTCCACCTCCGATTTCTCCTGAAACTCAATTAAATCAAATAAATAAAAATATTAAAAAATAAATAAATATCATTATCAATATAAACACAGAAATGCATACATGGGCTATATATATATATATATACACTCGAAACGTACCTTTCGGAAAGAAGAATTGGGGATTTTGCAAGGCGAGTGTACAGAGACTCCATCTTGTTCTTGATCTTGATCTTGTTCTTCTTGGACATCTTCTTCTTGTACCTTTTTTCTCGCTTTACTATTTTGCTTCATTTTTAATTTATTTGAATTTTCACTAATTGAATTCGTAGATTTTGAATTAACTTGTGGCATTTAGAATTTTGATATTGGGAATATTTTTGGGAATTTTGATTCTAATTTTTGAAATTGAAAGCTAGGGATTTGAGATTTCACAGACATAGTCATGGGCAGGGCTGCTTACTGTGGGTTGGGCCTTAGTTAATTATGTTGGGTCCAAAAAAAGTTATAATAAAGAATCCATTTCCTTTTCGACTTAGATCTAGATTCAATCAACCGCATTCCAATTTCCTTGTCGATTCTCTTTAAATTACATAATAGTTTAGCGGGATACATTTTGTGTTTATCTTTTGTTTAGATAAACACTAAAAGAGCGGGACGTTGTACTTCCAAGATTGAATTTAAGTAAAATCTTCGAATAGATCAATATAGAGACTTTTCTGGCTAACATTATCCAACGAGTATCCTTTCATCTCTCTAATTTTGAAGGTAGACATTTTTGTACTTTTCTTATTAGATCGAAAATGAATACTTTCTTTGCAATTGCTACTAACAATATATAGTAATAAATTAATTCCTAAATTTTCTAATCCTTCGTTTGATTTTGATAAAAAAAAAAATGTAGATTTTAGCCTCTTTTTGGGCTCCATCCATTTTTTAAAAACTCATTTTTAACCATTCATTCTAAAATATAATTAATATGTATTTATATTTTGAAAATCTTATTTTTTCTAACACCGCATTCTCTAAAAATTACTATGCCAAAACACATTTACCTTAAAAATCTCATTTTAACCGAACAAATAGAAATTAAATAAAAATTGATAAAATATACAAAACTTAATAGAAGTTGTGCATACTATACAATATACAATATATAATTAATTATTGACTGAACTTTTTTTTTTTTTTCACGACTCAGGTATCCGAGTTTTATCCTACTAATCCTAAAGAGTGACCACCTTTCCCCATGATTAGCCATCCAAGTAAAATGGATGCAATCACAACTTATACACACTTAAGTCGGACATTCAAGAAACAATTCTTGCGGACTCCCCTTTACCTCGTGCGGACGAGACCCCGGAAGGATGATAAAACGCACCATGACTTTTTCACATGACATCTACCTTCCAACATAAAATGTTACATTCCAACCGCCGTAGGGATTCGAACTTCCGTTACTCCGTCAAGAACCTTCTTACTTTACCACTGCACCATGCTTGTGGGCTAAGACTGTCTAAAGTCATCTGTTACCGTAATCTCCCCACAATTTTTAGGTACTTTCCTTGGTGCAACATTTATTCAAGGCCAAAGTGAGCCTACAGGTGTAAAATGTGTTTCGTGGCTTGATCACCGAAAACTTGTTCCGCACTATTATTATTTTTTATTTTTTTTGGCTTTTCCAGGAGAAAACAAAATAAGCAAACATGTTCAGCCACTTCTTCCATAAGAATTCTGACAAGGAAAATGCTATTTGTACACCGAAATTAACACCTAGGTGTACAGACCCCCCTCACAAGAGAGGGGGCCCACGACCAATAAAAAAATCGTGGGCCCCCTCTCTTGTGTGGGGGTCTGTACACCGAGGTGTCAACCCCAGTGTACAAATAGCATGGTCCGACAATATAACTAGAAGAATGGTAAAGCCATCATCAGTAATGAAATAAAAACTGAAGTATACAATATGGAAATAAGCAGTAATTGGAAAACACAGATATTTCTGAGATATAAATTATTTCAATCTAAATTTGTTCATCCACACCTGAATATCTAATCTCAATATAAAACCTCTACGCCTGGAAAGAATACATAAAGAGTGGACAATTCAGTAGTTGCAAAAGAAGTTACCATGGCATCAAAACTCGAACCAACCAGGGATCCATAATTTACAGACAGACCAAGATTCACCAAAGGATAATGGAAGAAAACTCGAGAATACTAGGCGACCTACGCAGTCAGTGAAGCGAACGTACAGAAGTTACACATACCTGAGAATATAGCAGCACGAGTCAATTCCAAACAAGCACACTGCAAGACGAGAACTAGAAAGCTACACTAATGACATGCACTAGCTCCCGAATTTTCTTATTCTAAAAAGACAAATACAGAAGAATGAAAAAGAAGCAGATTTTCTTAATTTATAAAATTCAGAATAGAATATGACGGTTAAAAAAAAGTTTCTAAAAGAATGTGCTACAAGGATATCTTCTGCTCTCTGCTGATGCAAGTGGGATTTGATGCTTGAGAACTTACTATCATGCGTACTCTGTACTGTACTCAAGATTAAACAGCATGTCCCTTCGATTCTCAGTGCCCATCCGGATTTTGAAGTCACGGGCCAAAGAGTCCAGCCGGTCATCAGCTTCATAGTCCATCTCTCGAATACATCGCCTTCGGACCTTTTTTAGGATTTCCTTTGAAGGTTCATATCCTGCACTTATCTGCTCACGAGGATTGGATATCAGTAAAAGAAATTAACAGCAAGGAGTAAAGAAAAAAGAAAAAGAAAAATTAATGGCAAGATATAAGTCACAGGAAGCATCCCACCATGTCATCAATCACAGAAATAGCAGCTTTAGGATCTCGTTGGATGAGATGAGCATTGACAAGCAGAGAATATGTTGTTGCGTTTGGTTTTATGCCTGAGCTCACAAAATGCTCATATACTTTCACAGCTTCATCCCTCTGCAGAAAATAATATATATAATAAGTCTCTCGTTGATTTAATATTTCAATGAAATCAAGTAATCGCATTAGATACGATGCTGAAGAAGTTCAGCATTTCACAAAAAAATAAAATCGTTAATACCAAGAGTGAGCATCAAGAACCATTACTGGACAGTTATTCCATCGTAATTATACTACGATTATTGTGTTTTCAAAGTCCAAACTGATTGGGGATGTTAGGGACGCAACCATTATAAATGTACCCATGCGCATTATGAAGCAAAAAATGATCAAACGCGGATATGAATGTCAAAATTTATACTTTGGAATGCACTGTGTTTCTTGTTCGAATTTTTGAAGTTAAATAAACAAGTTCTGTAAACAAAATTGTTTAGTTTTTCAGATCAAATAAAAATATTATAAATTTCAGAGAAGACGCTACAGTATAGAGTTTTTGAGATTAGAAAGCATAACAAGTGAATTATAATGTGATGAGAAAAATTTATTAGTTTGTCCAACAAAAGTTGAATTAGATAGCCTTCTCGGGGCAGAGGGAATGATACGCACTACACAGTTCCAGAACAAGACAGAAAAGGGTGTCATGCAAACGTCAGTATTACCTTGCTAAGCCTCCCAAAGGCACATATCAAAGCATTGTATGAATGGATATTAGGAGTTAATCCAAATGTACCAGCTATTGCACTAAATGTCTGATAAGCCCGATCAACATCCCATATATTTGCACATCCAAGAATTACACAGTTCAGGGCAGCAACAGACTTGTAAGGAGGATCAGCTTGGCTCAAATTTTCCAGCTGGTAATAAACCTGTCAATATGTCAAGAATGCAGTTAGCAACAACCAAATAACTCTTATAAGCATGTTATTATACAGTTTTATCCTGGTAGTAAAATGTGAAGACCAATAACTGCCTGTGATAACAGCAAGTCAACGCAAGATATTCCAAAGGTGATTGAGATCTGGTCATCAACGTCAGAGTGACATACAGGAAATTTCGAAATGGTAATTGGCATACAAGAAATCTCATGTATTAATGCTAATCAATTAGATTCTCAAAAATTTCATTTCATATTTTCTTCATATTGCACTCTGTAAGGCTGTAAGCCTTATTTTCTGCTAAATCTAAATGCAAATTCTATCTAAAGAGAAATGAGATGGACACGACCATTGTCTCATCAAATTGGTAAGGCAGGAATGCCAATACGTATGAATTATTGAAAAACTATCCATCTGCAATGTCAAGGACCAAGAACCTGTAAAGACCTATAGATTTTCTGTTATCGTTTCTAGTTGGAATACCCATGAATCTAATTGGAGAAGAAACTTTCTTTTGACTGGGTTTATAGCGCCTCAATTTACTCAGTTACATAGTTGTATTATATATTAGTAAAAGTGTGAATGTGCAATGGAGTTAAAGGCCCCTCCAAGAATGATTTGAAGATTTTCCCGATTTAGTAAATCACAAGACCTCACCACCAACTGCATTGACAGTTCGCCATGGATATAGCTAAAGGCCAGTAATAAAATGCAATTCCATCGAGAAATAAAGTTATTTCTCATAACTTAATCATCTGTAAGCATCATGTGCATAACTACTTTAACATTTTTAGATCTACTTTTCAAAATATTTAACTGCTTTTCCTTCCAATGTTAGCTTCAGATAAGAGGAGAGGGGAAAGTGAATCGAAAAGGTTTAATATTGAGTCACAATTTTTTCATCAATTGTCATCTGTCAACAAAAGTGCCACAAGAAAATGAAATGGATTGTGTTTGCCAAGCACCTGAGAAGCACGTTAAAGAATTTGATTTTCTTAGCACATGCCAAAAATTATAAGATGCATCTAAGACAGAAAAACATACTGAATCCAGCGTCTCAAAACCCTTTTTGGAGCATGCCACAACTAGAGGATTCAAAGAGGTGAATGGAGAGAACAGATCCTCGGGTGCTTCTTCCGTAGAGTTTCCATAAGCTGTCTCAAGTTCGTGCAGAGTACCAAAAGCCTTCTGCAAGTTCCCCAAGCTAGCATGAGCATATAGCTTGCCAAGGTATGATTCAGGATTTGGGACCTTCTTATGGCGCAATGATCGCTTAAGTATTGCCCATGAACCATCCAGAAGTTTAGAATTATAAGTCCTACCTGCAGTGCCAAGGGCAGAGACAACTAACCCTTCATCAACAGAGAGTAGAACAGGAGGCCTTGCACTCTCCCCCCGAGCAATCCACTTTGCCATAAACTCAAGGGCATAATAAGTTAATTCACTGTTATCCGCTTGCATCGCAACATCTGCAATATAATTGCATGCGGCCCAAGGTGGACACAAGGATTTGTTTTGATCCATTTTCTGATCAGATAAGTAGAAGCAAAGTTGGTCACAATAAATATAAATAATGTACTTTGTATCTTATTGAATAGCCAGCCAGTGTACCTTGCATCTCTCTATAATCGATACCAACGTATCAAGCCTCACATTCTGAACACAGCTTTGGACGCACTTTGTGAATGTATTCATTGACAACATATAACCTGCCTTTAGGGTCAGATCTATATATTTCAGGGCAGTATCAATCTGGTTTGTTACAAGCAGCATGCCTATAACCAAGTCAAATGACTCATCATCAGGTAAAGATTCCTTAAATTCTTTTCCTGTCTGTATCATCCTGACATCAACAAAGTAAAGAGTCATCTATCATATTAGTAAGCTTAAATAAATCGTTTTCAGAAATGTATACAAAATGCCCATAAACAAAATTTGGGACAGTTATAGAGATAAAATGAGTATGGAAGAGGCCTTGCTACACACCTCGTCCCTTCATGAAAAAAAGACAATTTAGTACATTAAACATGTATACATGTCATTGAGTTTATAGAATTAGTACTTCATAGGAGCTGATAAGAGAAATAAAGATGGTAAGAAAAAAGCGAAACAAATGCTCAGAAGGCTTTCAACGTATATTTTTAGGAAATTAACAAGGGACAAGCAATAGAAAATTCTGCTGCTTACTAGAATTTTCATTTATTTTGATAGGCCACCTGTCCAACTGATCTGCAGCTGAAATTGGTATCAGAGCATTTACCTCAGAAAATGACTCTCACCGGTTGGGTAGTCTTTGGAAGCGAGAACTGACCACATACAATTGGAGTTAAATAAGCTAGGTGCAATGAAATCTGAATTTAAGAGAGCAATGTCTACGATGATGGAGAAGTTCAATCTGATGATAAAAAATGGGATGGGCAGTGAAAAGTAAGGAGAAAGGAATTGTCCACTTCACCAGATCCCACCATTAAATCTAAAGTTCCGCTGAAAATTCATGAGACAGAGGTAGGCACTGAGGTGAGGAGTCGCTGTGAGGAACCAGGGATAGTCGAAATACGAAACCGACGGCTGGAAATGCCTATGTTTGATGGACAGAATTCGGACAGGCTGGATATTTCGTGTGGAGAGGTACTTCAATATGAATCAACTCACGAATGGGGAGAAAATCGAAGCTGCGACAGTGCATTTTGAAGGAGAAGGGCTTGGTATCAATGGGAAGATAGCAGACAGCCTGTGCGAAGATGGGAGGACATGAAAACCTTGCTGCTGGAACAGTTTTGCCCTTCGCAAGAAGGGACTATTTTGAAGAAATTATTGGCGCTCAGGCAAGAGAGCACGGTCAAGGAATACCTGAAGATGTTTGAGATTTTGGCAGCCCCCTTACCGGCGATTTCAGAAGAGTTGATGGAAGGTAATTTTATCAATCGACTGAGGCCAGAGATTTGGGCAGAAGGAAAGACGCTAAAGCCTCAAGGTCTGGGCCAAATTATGGAGCTAGCCCAAAGGGTTAAGGACAGTAATAATCCTTTAAAAAGGACCCAATCTATTTCATGTCCATATAGATCTAAAATAATAACTACAGCCCAAACAAAAGTTTCCATATTTCCAGCCCAAATAGCAATCCTAACCCTCCCAACTTATCTTTCCAGATAGTGTATTCAATTAACCAGGCAGTGAATTTCATTGCGGCTGGTCGAGTTCAAAAATTGGTCATTTTTTGGGTAGGGACAACTAGCTATGGAGTTGCCTTGGATACTATACATGTTATAGTTGCTCGACTGAGTAAGTCGGTCCACTTCAATTCCTACTTTGCAGGGAAAAAGCGGGAGACCATGGCTGGAGTTCTAGCAAAGAAAATTGTGTGGTTGTACGACAAATTGACTAGACAGCAAAGACTTCCACCTTGAGGACAAGGTAGATTTCGGAGGGGGAGTAATGATATGCCACCTGTCCAGCTCAATTATACCAGACGCAAGAAAGGGTTGAGGGCAGGAAAGGAAATTAACAAGGGCGATAATCAATCAGCACATGGGGATAACAGAAATGGTTGAGGGAGTGGTTACAGAACAGTATAAATACAGGAAGCAGGGGAGAAGCGGGAGGGGGGAGAATTAGAAGGATCTAGAGGAGAGAATTGAACCTCTCGAAAGTCCAAATATGTTTTAGTTCATTTTCATTGTCATTGCACTACATTTACATTTACATAGCTGTACAAGCTTCTGCTGAATCCAGTAGTAGAGCTTAATTCCCTACCATTTACAAAAAATACAGAAATAGAGATTACATTCTCAGCCTATTCTTTCTTTTTTTGCTTTCATCTTCATTTCTGCCCTGAAAACAGGTGGTGATCTGCATCTGCAGCTGGGGTTCTATCATATTTCCTATGTGCAAAGAAGAAGAGCTATACTTTTCTATTTATAGACACAACCTCTCACACTCTGCACAGTGGGAAAAATAAATAAAAATGAATTTTCAGATCGAAGGTAATAGTTTTTGGCATGTGAAGAGTGGAACTTTTTCTCTGCAGCTCTCGTTTCAATTATTATATCTTACGCTTAAGGAACAAAACTTGATAAAAAAGAGGGGCCTCAAAACAAATCCTAAGTGCACAGTTCAGTTTATAAACCAAACAGGAATAAAAATATACAAACACTTGCAGGCCATTGAGCAGCATGTCCAACCACCAACCTCATACATTTAGATTAGTAGTCCAAACAGATATATAGAGGTGGTCGGTCTTAATGTGAGGTACTCTTATATTTAGAAGGATTGGGAAATGTCAAGGGTGTCATGCTCATCCTCAACATGAAGACTAGAAAAAACCCACATAAATTGGGTACCGAGAGTCAATTTAATGTCTACCTCTAACATCACATCTATGTATCATGTTTCCTAGTCAAATCATGCAGTAAGGTGAGGTAATTGTTTGATATCGACACTAAGCATCTTTGAAATAAATAAGGATTTCATTAAATCTTGGATGAGTTGACTTATGGTGATCTTATGATCAGGGTATGCAATGATCATATTATTAGATTCCTTTTCTTTGTATGTGTCTCCTCAATATTTTCATCCTCCTACAACATATTGATTGAATACACAAATCATTTCATTTTGCATCTCTTCAAATACAAGGCTGTAGATTTCCACTATATATTCAGTCAAAATATCAATTTTCATGAAATCAGATATTCTTTCTGGAACATTTTTCTGATAGCCAAAGCACGACTTGCTTTTAACATTGAGATTTTCAGGATGATAGTTTCAGTTTCTATGTCATCAAAAGCTTACAATGGCTAATATTTGTGACTCCCTCACTCAAAGAAAAGGGGAAAAAGTAAAATAAAAATAATAATAATAATAAAAAAAAAATAACTCTCTCATACCTCACTGAGTCCTAGTTAAAATCATTATGATAATATTAGTTCACAAAAAGTTATAATCTTTGTCTAGAACCAGAAATCCCATGATGGCAGCACAATTTTTTTTTGTATGATCTCTTTCTACTTTCAGAAGAATTCCAACTTCACTTCCACATCATATCCTTAAATCATAAACCTCTGCGATATTATTTCTTCAATAATTTCTGCAATGCCAATGAACAAACTCATAGTATTAAGTTACTTACCCCGTTAACTGTAATGCCACAAACAAAGGATAGATAAAGTAGCTAATACAAATTGTGTATCATAAGCACAAGACATAAATAACTAAAAAATCATTCGTGGTTGTCTGTCATATTATTTAGTGTCAAATTGACTCTCAAACTTCCATTAGAGGTCAAATTTTGCCCTTAAATCGAATTTGTCCACATGGTGCTAGGGGTAAGGG
>CAIGRF010161238.1:19340-42686 GCA_903798235.1 Fraxinus ornus
TTAATTTATAACATGTAAAAATGGTAAAAATTTTAAGTTTTTTAAGTAAAAAATGTAGATTTAACATAAAAATAAAATAAAACGCGAGCCGGTTCGGCTCGCTAAGGCTCGGGCAGAAAGCTCGGGCCGAGCCTCATTTTTTTTGGCCGGGCTCGACTTGGCTCGGCTCGGGCCAAAAAAAGCTCGGACTAAAAAAGCTCGGCTCGACTCGTTGCCATCACTAGCCCCGCCACTGTCACTTCGACTTCATTGCCCGCGAAAAACTAAAATCACCATTTTTGTCCCTTCATAAACCCTAATTTGAAAAGCCAAGAAAAGGAAGATTTAGTGAACACTGTTCAATTATTATCTGCAGCAGAACCAGTAGCAGTCAAATTCGAGATTTACAGGGAAAAATGAATGGCGGCACTGTGCAGATTAATTGGCACGAAACCAAGCCCGTTTTATCCCTAGATTTCCACCCTCTCTCCGGCATCCTCTGCACCGGCGGAGCCGACTTCGACATCAAGGTTTCTTTACTTTCTTTCATTCGACCACCGTTCCAATTATACTACGCTCTTCTCTGAAGATTGGGTTTTTTTTTTTTTCAATTTCAATTTCAGTGCAGAATAAGGATTTTGCTTCTCCCTTTTTCTGATGAAAAATTATTAATTTATTTTTTCAGACTTCGTTCTGTAGATGGGTTTCCTTTGCGTAAGTACTCACATTTGTAAATAACTGCGGGTTTTTTTTTTTTTTTTTGGCTGGGTCGTGTTTATTTTATCCGTTTTAAACATTTTTTTGGTCAAATCCTTGTGTTTACTGTTCGTAATTCATTTTTATGACTGTTGAAGTTTTGGAGTGTTTTGATTGTCTTAGTTGAGAACAGATAAGTGTCCATTGCAATCAATAGAAAACTTTAAAATTGAGACAGTAATTAAGGGTGAATTTTGTTGATGTTGGTTGTGAAATCTACAGCTATGGATGATAAACTCCTATGAAGATCAAAAGAAGGCTCCAGGAGCTACCTACCAGAACAGCCTCTCATACCACAGTTCTGCTGTCAATGCACTTCGATTCTCTCCTTCAGGTAATGTTGCCATGGTGTTGCTTGTTGAAAATTTGTTTTTCTTTCATGTTTTTAGTGATTAAGACCAGTTTATTATGGTTGAGGTAATGCTTTTCACTAGATTTCAGCATCCACATTGTTTTTCAGCAAATCTGGCAATAAAGTGCCCTTAGCATTTTTTTTTTTTCCACTTGCAATTATGTGCTTGTAGCAGGTTTTTATTACCATATTACCTTTTTTCTGGATGTCATGATGTATTGATATATTCCATAATTCCACTTTTCAACTTCCAGGTGGTTGTCTTATTGCTTGCAATGTTGCTTATTACTGTGAATACAGTTTCATGATTGGTCTTTGACACTTTGTGGTCTTAGAGATTTCACTTTCACATGTATCAGATTTTCATTTACCCGGTCTTTGAAAATGGGAGTATTTTGAGCCAGATAGATTGTTACAATTGGAAAGCTAGTGTGTTCCAATTCTAAACATTATATAGCATAATGAAAGTGCTTGAGTTTGTGATGTGAGTAGATATGTGTGAAAACCACCAGACACTCATGCAAGCATAGAAGAAACAAACCGACATGCATGCTTTAATTTTTATGTAGCTTTGTTTACGCTCAATATTTCATCCCGTTCTAGGGATACTTTATCACTATGGCGTTAAAAATTGTGTTATTGCTGCCTGAGAGCTGTCATGCTCAACTGTCCAGCTAACTTCCTTTTTAACAGTTCAATCAAGTTCACTTCATATTGCTAATAAATAGTCATTTTAGGTAGTTTGCTTGTGAGTCTATCATATCATCTATATATGGAAGGATGACCGTCTTCTAAAATTGCAGGAGAACAGCTCGCCTCTGGTGCTGATGGTAAGTAATTATCATTATTAATGGCATATCTTTAACCAAGTAAATGTTCCCCTTTGCACAGTTTAAAGTATTATGTTTATTTTAGATTAAGTTTCTTTATTCAGGTGGTGAGCTGCTCATATGGAAATTAAATTCTACTGATGGTGGCAAAGCATGGAAAGTCCTCAAGACTTTAGCGTAAGCTTATATTATATCCACCGCTCCTGCCTTCATTTATGATGGTCTCTATTTTTTTCTTATAGTCGCGTCATTAAATTACACAATGGGTTTATCAAAGTTTATTTGGTGCCAATCTTACAAACTTGTAGTGGGACTAGAGATTCTTGTAGTCAAAATAAGACAAAGAGAAGGTCTGAATAACTGTTTAGCGACCAAACACTACCCTTTCTGCTCTTCTTGTGTCCCTTACAAGTGGTGAACTAGGCTGTTACATAATGATGATTACATCTGATTTGAATGAACTTGTAACTCGTTCCTCTGTCTTTGAGGCAGATTTCAAGCAAATCTTTTAATCCAATAATGCTTTATACTGTTCAAAAGCAAAATTTGGCCTCAATTAATTGGGTACAAGAGTAATATGCCTAATTCTGTCCCCATTTGTCAAACTCATTCCCCATCAGGCCATCACTATCATCCCCCAATTACCTATAATTATGTACAAACCATTAATTCTCTCTTATTTCTTTATTCCAAAGGTTTTTACTTCTAAGGCCTGATATAGGTTTTTATCACCTCTTGCCATCTCCCTGTCACTAAAACTTAACTTGTCATTTTTATTGTAAATTTCATGCATGTGGAAAAAGCATGCAGTGAATTCAAGTGATAAAATGACAGTGCATCATCAACTGCAGCTTGTATTTCGGATTTTTTTGCCAGCCAGCATGAACTGCAGCAAGTCAATGGACAGTGCATCTATCTGAATTTCCATATCTTGTGGGGTTTGAATTTTATGAAGCCCTATGCTCACTAGAGTCATTTTTAGGTTTCATCGTAAGGATTTGCTAGACCTACAGTGGTCTACTGATAGTGCATATCTAATTTCTGGATCAGTTGATAATTCCTGCATCATATGGGATGTTAACAAAGGTGAGGAAATAAATGCAAGGCTGTAGATGAGATCAGGTAAGTGTGTCTTTAGTTCCTGATTTCTCCATATTTGTTCAGGTTCTGTCCATCAAATCAGTTGATAATTCCTGCATCATATGGGATGTTAACAAAGGTGAGGAAATAAATGCAAGGCTGTAGATGAGATCAGGTAAGTGTGTCTTTAGTTCCTGATTTCACCATATTTGTTCAGGTTCTGTCCATCAGATTTTGGATGGGCATTTCCATTATGTTCAAGGTGTAGCATGGGATCCATTGGCAAAGTATGCAGCATCACTTAGTTCTGATAGAACTCTCCGTGTTTATGTCAACAAGCCTTCTAAATCAAAAGTTGTCGAGAAAACAAATTATGCTTGTCAGTATGTAATTACAAAGCTAGAAATGCAGACAACTGAAGAGTCTAAGGTTTGAAAGCCGTTATCTGTTATACATGGCATGCACTGTGGGCACACTGATATATAACCAGCTTCATTGTGTCTGATGCAGTCTGCTAGAAGTCATATTTTCCATGATGAGACACTCCCATCTTTCTTTCGAAGATTAGCATGGTCTCCTGATGGATCTTTCTTAGTAGTGCCTGCAGGTATTGTCGGGTGTCCAATCTAGTTCAATGACTTCATCCCGCTTGACATCCACATCCGTTTGATATTTATTTTATTTTTTTCTAATTCATTTCATTATGCCGTTTACATTATTTTTAATTATTATGCGATATTTTGATATTGCTATGTGACTAAGTTTATTGCATCTAAGCCTGGCACGTGTTGTATGTGAAATTCATCCTAAGGCTATGTAATTGATCTCATATATCTGTTGGTTAAATTGTTCATTATTGTGACTAATTGAGGAATCATGTATAAACCACAAAATGCTTGTTTGACACTCTTAGGACATATCTTTCTTTCCCCATTCTTTGCAGCAGTGGGCTGTAATTAAGCTGCAGATGGTACATCAAGAGAAGACCTAGAACCTTTTGCTGGTGTTCACATTTGCACTTACTCGTAATCATGTGGTTTTTAGGTATCTCAGTGAGCTACAGTTTGTTCCTTTCACAATATCTTCTTCTGATCTCCAACATTGATCGGAAGGGATTCTTGCCAACCTTTTATTGTAGGGACATTGTTCTCTAGATTTGGTGCTTGCCAACCTTAAATTGTAGGTGGACATTGTTCTCAAAATTTTGTTCCTGCAGCTTTCTGACTTAAAGAACTTCTTGTAAAAGAAACTGTAATTATAATATGCAACTTTTGTTCACTTTGATGTGCTAACTGTGCAATTTGTTTCGGCAGTACAAAACAAGTAACTTGAAAAGACAGGGGTTTGAGGTGTTGAACCTTCTTATTTTTACTAATTTGTTATTTACGTGTGCCATGTTGTAAACATAGGAACTCCCGTCATCATTTTCTTTAAAATGCTTTTAGTATTAATATGCTCTTATTATTCAGGTTCTTACAAACCTACAGCTGCTTCGGAACCTGTAAATACTGCTTATGTATTTTCAAGGAAAAATCTTTCAAGGCAAGAATTTTCCGTCTTTCCTGATGCGTAGATTTCTATGAGAACTATGATCAGAGTACAGATTTTCTGTTTAACACTGGGGACCTTATTCTTTATTGAACGTCCCTCCCTATTAATATCTACTCTCTGTTTCAACACAGACCTGCTCTCATGCTCCCTGGTGCCGGCAAACCTGTTGTGGCAGTACGCTTTTGCCCTATGACATTTAATTTGCGGGGATCAGAAACACGTATTAGCTCTTTTTCTGTTCTCTCTCTTTGGAAAGATTTATATATTACCTTCACCACATTTTGACAACAAAGCTATCTTGCTTGCAGCCTCGTCGTTCAAGCTCCCCTATCGCCTTCTTTTTTGCGGTGGCCACTTTGAATTCCTTATACATATACGACACTGAGAGTGTTCAACCAATAGCAATTGTAGCTGGAATTCATTATTCAGCCATAACAGACATTGCATGGTATTGGTTTTGTCTGTTTTAACCATTTACGGTTTTGAAATCACATTCTGACTGGTTATCCTTTTTCCCCTTGTGTGCGCACATGTGAATACAGGTCACCTTGTGGTAAATATTTGGCGCTGTCCTCTCAAGACGGTTACTGCACACTCCTGGAATTTGAAAATCAGGAACTCGGGTCACCCATTTCATTGCAAGGTTAGCATTATTTTTTAAAAAAAAAAAAAATTTGCTCTACAACTTCTGTCAATTTATAGGGATGCAATGATTAACAACCTGTGTTGCATAAAACTTTTATCTAGCAAAAGAGAAGCAAGTCAACCGTGAAAATAAGAACACAGTTCAGAAATTGGATTACAGTATTATGAAAGTTGCTCCCAACAATGGCAGCGCTTCAGACAGTGGAAAAGAGAAGGAAGAGGACACCGAAAAAGAGAAGGACGAGAATAAAGAAGGGAAACAAGTTTCACCAGGTACAAGAATAATCCCGAATCAAAATAAGACTGCAAAGAGACGTATTACTCCAATGGCCATTGATTGAATAATATCTCCTCGACTGTAAAATTTACTGCTATGGTGAAATGGAATTTGTTTACTGCTCTGAACCACCCTCCATTTGAAGGCAGGCATATTTCAATGTAGTTACATCAGAAGGAAAAGGAGTGGAAAAGTCCATTTCAACCAATTTTAAGTAAGTGAAATACTTCATTTCTTTTTTAAGTCTTAACTTCTTTTTGTTTATGACCTTTGTTCATGTAATTCTTGTAAGATATAAGCAGCCTGTAATTATATGCTACAATATACCCAATGTGGTTGTAACATAATCGAGGTTGAGCATGAGTTTGGAGAAAGTGAGATCTATCGTCTTTTGTAGATGAAAGAGAACAACAAACAGGGACAGCAGATCTGGACTCTCATATAATGTCACTTTCGTCATGTATGTCTCCTCCAAGGACTTGTTTCACATTCACTCTCATCCTCCGCAGTCGGGACGTATTGTCTAACGCACAGTCGTAAAAACTCCTTGTGTAGCAATGTTTCCTTGTCATTTGAAATAAAAGTTTCGAATTGCATTAATCAATATTTCATGAACTAAGGACGAGAACGAGATATAGAGGCATATAATGGACCCAACTTACTAACACTTTGGCGCGATACAAAGACTGACAAATATTATTACTTCTTAAATCTCCTCTTTTTGGTCTAAAGAGTACAATATCGTACAAATGTAATTGATGGTATACACTTTAGTCTTTAGCTAGGAAAATGACCTCTATTGTAGTTTCAATATACTGTGTGTAGAGGAATAAAATCTCTAAAAAAAGTAATACATGGGTAAGTAATCTTTGGGGAAATTTTCAAAATGTGTCAAATCTTTGAATCTTGTAACGATGCCACCTTATGTCGGTAACCCAAGAAAAGTATGCTATCATCATCGTTAGCTGTTTTTCGAAAATATGTACATGAACAATCATTTTTTGAGCAAAATTTAAGGTTCAGTTTCAATGGAAAAACAAAAGAGAAATGCATCTTCACGTACCAAAAACTACGAGATCATCCCTTTTATTTTGAGGTGACAGAGGAATTATAATTTATACCATTTGAAATATTTATATTTTTTCATGCTTTTCTCGAGTGTATGAAGAAAACTGCAATCCATACGAAAAATCATAAACAGTAAAAAGTTATCATATGGAAGGACAAAACAAAACCATGATGAAAGAAATACTCAATTTTAATATTATAGTAATATTTAGCTGTATTTTAAAAAGCATGAAACGTAATTAGTAAGTTCAAGTTTCAATCTTTTATAAGTCTAAGCACGCTTAAGCAAAGCTTGAGCATTCTCTATGCATAAAAAAGGGTGAAACGTGGTTAGGCAACACGGCCTAACTTCGCATATAGGCTAAATTTAGACAATTTTTTTAAAACATTAATTAAAGACAAGTTTGGCAAAACTTTTGAAAAGTTAAAAACTGCATTTGTGACTTGTCTGGCTAAAAGAGCTTATAGAGTAAGTTGTCTTGAGGTAGCATTCTTAGGAATCTCTTCTACAAAAACAGAAGTCCGGCCAAACAGACCTTCATTAGTACATATTGAAGTTGGTGATTCAATTCAAAATTAACTAAAAGCTCAATGACCGCTGATGAAATTTTCCCATTTTTAATTCCAGAAAGAAATAACTCATGCCGAAAACTATGATTGGACTTCTCGCTTTACCATTTGCACTTTACTTTATGAGGATTAATCCACATTCCCCCTTTAACCTCTCTCTCTTTCTCTCACACACACACACACACACACTTTCACTCACTTTTCCATTATACAAATAATGAAAGCGTAAACCTGAAATACCTTCCTTGTTAGTTATCAGCTACTAAATATATTCTGTATTCTAAATTACGGTAATTTTTGTTTAATTTTTGCAGTATATATCATATTGCGTTTTGAATTTTTTCGTCTCTGCAATGATTTTGAGTTTTTGAGTCTGTGTGTATGCTTCGCGTTTGTTGTAGGTTTCCTTACTGAATGTACCCATTAGTAGCATAAAGAAATAGAGCTGATGGAGGAACGTCTGTTATTCGCCTAATTGCCTTGCAGTTATTGGAAAAATTAGGTAGAGAGATTAGAAAATGGAACGTAGTTTTTTTATTTTTTAACTTATTTTTTTGTTTTAATTAGTAATGCATTAGTTAGTTTGCACTTTTTTCTTCGTATCATTTAGTAGTGTCTGGTTTTTGAAATGCTGATGCAAAGTTTCATTATGGTGTGGTTGTTTTGTATTTCATTTACATGGAATAAAAATTGAATACCAATGAAGGACGATTTGCGGACAGAAGCGTAATGTATTAGTCTAAATCTTTGAGTGGTGAACAAGAAAAGGGGCTGACTTCATGACTTTGTGATATTTAAGATTTTTTATGGAAAAAAGGAATGAAAATCCTAATTACATTTGAGAAGATGCTGAATGAAGGAATATGAAGTATAGGATTTAAATTTTCATTTTGGATTCTGTTTTGGGTGACAGATTTTTAGGAAAATATGAACTGCTAGATTTGGAGCATTTTCCCGGCTAAGCTTTTATTAGATTATAAGATGTGTGTTCTATGAAATGTGTGATTAATAATTTGAGTAAAAGTTCTGTCTTACATGATAAGAATTAGAGCTTTACCAATTTCTAAGCAGTTATAAGCTTTGCTAAGTATGCACTCGATTTACTATGTTACTGATGCGAACCTACGTATCAATTGTAGCTACGGAATCCACGACAAATTAGAACAACCCAAGAAGCCAAGCCAAGAATCAACTTTTGAAAAACTCGACCCAATAAATTATTGAACCAAAACAATAGCTAACAATATCTTAACCCGAGATCACAAAATTTATGAACCTTATTTGAATTTTGTAAAACACCACAAGAATTTAATTCTTGATAAGTTCAAAAATTAAAACAATGAAGAACGAGAAGAAAGCAATTTGCCTCGCGATAATAATCTCAATCATTCTGTGTTTTCAATGAAATAATAGGTCATATTTATACCAACTCCTAAAACCCTAGTTTACTATAGAAATATAACATAAAGATGATAAAAGATACCAAAATATAGAGTTTGAACCAAAACAGGATTTCTTTCCAAAAGTGCAAAGTCTCATGCCGGATTTAACTATGCAGCCACATAGTTATATTCAATGTGGTTGCATAATAGCTTCAGCTTGGCTTCCGTTAATCACGGATGCCTGGTTCAACTATGTGGTCGCATAGCTAAACTCCACCACCTCATCGTCCATTGCTTGAATCATGTTGATCCATTTGGTTTCTCCGTCCATGCCCAACATGAAACTTGTTCATTTGCTCGTCGCAATCAATGTTTCATCCACCATGCCTTGAGCAAGTAGCTCAATCGCTTCTTTGACCCGCTCCTCTCGTGCCCTAGTCATTGGACCTCCTTGGATAAACAACGAATCTTTTCCCGGACTTGTGTTAGTCGCATTGTTACCTTGGATCACATTATCCCCTCCCTCTTCAAATGGGTGCGTCCTCAAATCAGTACCTGCATCAAAGAGAGGGATCATATACATTAAAAGTTGCCGAAATTTGTACTCACCTGAAAGATCTAATTTGTTGGCATTGTCAGTTATCCTTTCAAGGATTTGGAAAGGACCATTTCCCCGTGGCTGCAACTTCGAATTTCGTTGTTCTGGAAAACGCTCTTTACTCAAGTGCACCCAAACCTAATCTCCTGGTTCAACTTTGTTTGCTTGAGAGGCATAGTGCTCATTTTTCTTCTCAATTTGCAACCTTATCTTTTCATGAAGTGATTTCACCAATTCGACTTTCTTCTTTTCATCTAAACTACCCCTTTCATTCATAGGTAAAGGAATTAAATCCAATGGCGTTAGTGGATTAAAATCATATACAATTTCAAAAGTCTAGTAAGAAGTAGTAGAATGTGTGGTCCTGTTAGATGCAGCATTCCTCTTGACTCTTTAAATTCTTATTAACTATAGTGCGCAACAACTGTATCATAGTCCTATTAATTACCTCAGTTTGCCCATCTGTTTGTAGGTAACAAGTAGTAGAAAACAATAGTTTGGTTCCTAACTTATTCCACAAAATTATCCAAAAATGACTAAGGAATTTAACATCTCTATCCGATACAATACTTCTAGGAATCCTATGTGAACGCACTACTTAAAGAATAGATCTGTTATATTGGTGGCATCATCGATTTTATGACATTGAATGAAATGTGTCATCTTACTAAATCTATCTATCATTACAAATATAGAATCTCTTTCTTTCTAAATCCTAGGTAAACTCAACACAAAATCCATAGACACATCAACTCAAGGTTCACTAGGAACAGGTAATGGCGTATATAAACCCTGTGGTAAAACCTTAGATTTCGCCTTTTTACAAGTGGTGCATCTACTACAAACCCGATCAACGTCAACCGACATCTTAAGCCAATAAAAATGTTCACTTAGCATCTCTAAAGTTTTCTTTACCCCAAAATGACCCATTAGACCACCCCTATGTGCCTCACGTACTAACAATTCTCTCATTGAACATTTAGGAACACAACTTACTTTCCTGAGATAAATACTCATCATGCCTAAAGAATCTATCAATAGCACTCTTATCATATGATTCGTATATATTAAAAAAAGTACGTCATTAGCATATTAATGTGCTAACATATTCAAACCCTAGCAACTTAGCACCTAAAGACGTTAGAAGTACGTACCTCCTTGACAATGCATCTGCTACCACATTTTTACCTTGTTTATATTGGATAACAATGGGAATGTCTCGATGAACTCCATCTACCTTGCATGTCTCTTGTTTAATTTGTCTTGATCCCTTAAATGCTTTAAGGACTCATGGTCGGTGTGAATCACGAACTCTTTTGACCACAGGTAGTGCTGCTATGTCTCCAAAGCTCGAACAAGTGCATACAACTCCTTGTCATATGTAGGATAATTGAGGGCTGCTCCACTTCGCTTTTCAATAAAGTAAGCTATTGGTCTTCGTTCCTGCATTAAAACAGCTCCAATACCTATTCCTGAGGCATCACATTCAATCTCAAAAATATTGTTAGAGTTAGGTATGATAAAATCGGAGTGGTACACAACCTATCTTTAATAGTATTAAAAACATGTTCTTGTTCAACGCCCCAATGAAATTCTACACTTTTCTTTATAATTTCCATGAGTGGTGTGGTGAGTGTCCTAAAATCTTTTACAAAACACCTATAGACACTAGCTAACCCATGGAAGCTTCTTATTTCAGTTATGCTTTTAGGTGTTGGCCACTCCTTGAAGGCTTTGATTTTCTCCTCATCCACTTCCACTTCAATACCCTTAGCACTAACGACATAACCAAGGAAAATAATATTTTTCATGCAAAATATACATTTTTTAAAATTAGCATAAAGTTGTTCTTGTCTTAAGACTGCAATCACACATTTCAAATGTCCTATATGTTTATTTAAATTCTTACTATTTACCAATATGTCATCAAAGTAAACTACTACGAATTTACCTATGAATGTCGTAAAACATGATTCATTAATCTCATAAATGTGTTGTTGCATTAGTAAGTCCAAGTGGCATAACTAACCACTCATACAACCCATATTTAGTTTTAAAAGCGGTTTTACATTTATCTCATTCCCTTATCCTAATTTGATGATAACCACTTTTAAGATCAATTTTACTAAATATGCATGATCCATGTAATTCATCTAGCATATCATCTAACCTAGGAATAGGATGATACTTTACCGTTATATTGTTAATGGCCCTGAGTCGACACACATCCTCCAAGTTCCATCTTTATTTGGTACAAGTAGTATGGGCACGGCACATAGACTCATACTCTCCCTCACATACCATTTACTCATCAAATCTTCCACTTGCCTTTGGAGTTCCTTAGTCTTCTCAAGATTACTCCCATAAGCCAACTGTTTGGAATGACAGCTGCAGGTACGAAATCAATTTGATGTTCAATGCCTCGAATGGATGGTAGCCCACCAAACATGTCCTCTGGAAACACGTCTTCAAATTCCTGCAACAGAGAAGTAGCCAAATTGGGGAGAGGTCTGTTAGGTTCCTCAAGATTGAGGAATGACTCCTTATAAACCAATAAGACCATAAGTCGGTTCTCAACTACTGCCCTCTTCAACTCACTCCCATTTGCAGAGAACTCACTTTCGACATTTCTCTCCTCTCACAACTCTCTTACTTTTCTCTCTTGTGGCTCTACTCTTTTTTCTCACTTTTAGCCACTTTTAATCAAAAATTCAACTAGATACCATCAAAAGAATCAGAAACTGATTTGGATGCTAGATAATCACAAAAACAATTTATTTTTTTTTTATTTTTTTTTGGATTTTAGGGATTGGAGAACGCGAAGAACAAGAAGAATGAAAAAAGAAAAAAGACTAAAAAAAGAAAAATAACGAGGATATAACCTTCATTTTTGAAGTCTTGCTCTGATACCAATTGATGTGAACCAACGTATCAATTGTAACTACGGAACCCACAACAAATTAGAACAACCCTAGAAAGCCAAGAATCAACTTTTGAAAAGCTCGACCCAATAAATTATTGAACCAAGAACCAAGACAATCGCTAACAATATCTTGATCCGAGATCTCAAAACTTATGAACCTTAGTTTGAATTTTGTAGTACGCCACAAGAATTTAATTCTTGATAAGTTCAAAAATTAAAACAACGAAGAATGAGATGAAAGCAATTTAGCCTTGCGATAATAATCTCAATAATTGTATGTATTCAATGAAATAATAGGTCCTATTTATACCACTCCAAAAACCCTAGTTTACCACGGAAATATAACATAAAAATGATAAAAGATACCAAAATATAGAGTTTGAACCAAAACAGGATTTCTTTCCAAAAGTGCAAAATCTCATGCCGGATTTAACTATGCGGCTGCATAGTTATATTCAATGCGGTCCCAGTTAATGAGAATTTTTATTACCAGATGTAGCCATCCTGAGAATCCCGTGTATAGATATCACTGCATTTCATAGTTCACTGGTCAGATTCGATGAAAAGTATAGTTTTGTAGTCTTTTGTTTGCCTCGTAGTTTTTACCATCTATTTGACCAGTTAAGCAGTTGATGATTTAGATATCTACTTATATTCCCTATAAAGTTCATCATCCCGTCTTTCTGCCCAACCCAACTAGGATATGAGAGGTGTAAATATGCTCTAAAAAACTTTGTCGACAGACGTTATGGTATTCCTTGTGACCGCTCTCATTAGTATTCCTCTGTTTGTCGAAAATTGAGAACAAAGTCCTTGGAGATGTTGGTATTTCTGGCTTTTAACTATGATGATCATGAAATATTTAATCTGTAACATTTATTCTCACTATTATTTAGGGCAAGTGTACCTTTTGCCTTTTATCCTTTTAGTTATGAATTATGATGCATTTTGAATGTAGGCCTTACCCTGGATGCACCTGAAGATTTCTATCCATCACTTCAATGGGTTTTAAAATGAAGCCAAGAACTAATGAAGTTTCTCGGAGGTCCAGAGGTTTGCAGGGGCAGGGCCCAAACTGGGTCCTTATTGCCGGCAGTGCTCTGTTGAGTACATTATCAATTCACTTGGGATATAAGCTGAAACAGGTCATTGACACTAAAAAGCCCGAAAATAGTAATAATGGCTTAAAAGGTATGAAAATCCGAAGATTAGTTATAAGTTCTTTTGTACTTTGTTTATGCTTTAAAAATGTTGTTTATAATGCAGGGAAAGGAAAATCTACCGATGAGAATAAGTCAAGGAGCTTCCATTTGCATTCAAGTGCTTATTGTTTTCCCGACCATGTGGATGGTTGCTATAATAGTTATTCAGGCACCAACTTTTACCAATCTTATACTTGTTTTTTGGAGAGTTGATTTCAAATGTTACTTGAGCTTGTATATTTTTCGTTTTTCAGTTCTAAATTGAGCTTAAATCTCACGCTTTTGCATACAAATGGGAATTTCATTTGACGGTTCATTATTTTGACAGAGTAATCATATTTGGCTAAACATTACCAACTATCATGGAAATCATTGCTGTAGAATCAATCAATGATGATGTAGTTAAGTGTAATATATTTGTGCATGTGGGAGTGGTTACGAGTAGATTCTCGCTTATCAATCAATATGTAGTAATATTTTTTTTGGTGCTTCATGAAACAGAGTCAAGAAACGTGGTTAAAATAAAACAGCAGGCCAATGACCAAATGGTGCCAGAACATGAAATGGTTCTTCCTTTAGTGACTCGACCTGCTCCCGAGTTTAGCAAAGAAAATGGTGTTTTATGGGCATCTTCTCCTGATCGTCTTGAGCTGCCTCAGAAGCCATTCCACCAATCAAACAGCTCGGACTCGCTATGTGTCTCCGAATCTGGATCTGATATTTTCAGTAAGCGAGAAGTTATTCAAAAGCTGAGGCAGCAGTTAAAGAGAAGAGATGACACGATTCTTGAAATGCAGGATCAAATTACAGAACTTCAGAACTCTCTTAACTCTCAGCTTTCATGTTCTTCCCATCTGCAATCTATGCTGGATGCTGCAAACAGGGATTTGTTTGATTCAAATAGTGAAATACAGAGACTAAGAAAGGCAATTGCGGATCATTGTGTGCAACATATAGATTCTAGAGACATGCCCCCTGCAGTGCCCATATGGCCATCCGAAGGGAGGAATGGCCATGCAAACGAGTATCTTGAAGTTGAAAACAATTCAGTGTATCCAAAAACAGGTAAAGGAGATGGGGAAAAGATTGAACAGCTGAAGAGGGAAGTGAGCGAGTTGAAGGAAGTGATAGAAGGAAAAGAATACCTGCTGAGTAGCTACAAGGACCAAAAGGCCGAGCTCTCGATAAAGATCAAAGAGTTGCAGCAGAGATTGGATTCTCAACTTCCAAATATTTTGTAGTCAGATTCAGATATTCTTGCATGTCTAATTTTTATCTGAAGTGAAGTTCCCGATTTTCGGACATTGCTCAGTTTTCTTGGTTTTTTTTTTCCGAATTTTTTTCATTTCTTCATCCTTGCGCATATCTGAAAGAGAGAATCAGTTGTTTATAAAGGTCATACATCAAAGCAATCCATAGTTTGCACAGTTTCGAGTGTGAAATCAAGTGTTTGTACTTTGGACTTGTTCAAATGTTCAACATGCATATCTCAATGTGCATGCAATCTAATATTATATGCTTCTTAAAAGTAAGCATTTGTAATTTTATTTGCCACTGCAAATTCCAGGTTTTCCTAAATAAGGTCAAGGATGGGATGCTAATGTGATGCTATCACTGGAACATGAGGAAGGCATATTTCATTAGGGATTTTTGAAATAGTGCTCGGAGGGAATTCTCTAACCTCGTAATAAAGGGCTTGATTGTGTGTTTTCTGTCGGCCATAGCTTTTGGAAAAGGTGATTACTTCACCCGGGATCAAATGGGTTATTTTCGTAAGATAACTATACCGTCTACAAGAAAAGACTGCATAGACTGCATGTAAACACATGAATTGTGTTCCACATCACTAACTTTAAGGCTTAGCTCATGGGTTCATAACCAGTTGAGTCCTCCCGTAATAAGTTGGTTTTAAGGATGAATTATACCATGTTGTAGTACTCAAATTTCTTATTTGTGACTAATGAACAAATTGCGACATATAAAATTTTTGAATTTTGACCGTAAAATAATTTGTGATTTCAATTTTTTATTTGTGACCGATGAACAAATTGTGACCTATAAAATTTTTGAATTGTGTATGTAAAATAATTTGTGACATGTAAAAATTGTGATTTGCGACCAATTATATGGAATTTGTGACCAAATTATATAGAATTGTGACCTTAATATATTTAATTGATAAAATATATGTTTAATTAATTAATTTATAAATAAAATTTAAAAAAAATACGAGATTTGAAATTAAATATATAAAATTGCGACATATAAAATTATACCATGTTGTAGTACTCAACGCCTGTTTGACTACCATTATTTGGATAAAATTGGGTTTTGAATAGTAATTTTTTTGGAGAAATAATTAGAAAGTAGGAAACATATTTAGATTTACGTGCATAATATTTTATTTTGTAAATGTGATTGAAAATGAGTACGTAGAAAAAAAAAATAGTTGAATTAATGATTGTCAAGCAAGGGCTTGATTAGTCTCCTATGTTTGAGCAAAATTTCATCCATCTTTTTGACACATTAGCATTACATTTGTCCATATCAGAAGAGGTAGTTTTACGTGGTACGAGACTCCTCTTCCATCATATGTGAGGTTGGTAATGAAAAGGGATTCTCAACAGCAAAAAATTTACAAGAATCTAAAAATTCTGCAAAGTTAAATGGAAAGAAATCCCACAAAATTATGCTTAGCAGTAATAAATACGTTCCTTAGTCGAGGTGCGCGCAAACTGACCCGAACATACATGGTTATCAAAGCAAAAAAAAACGCGTTCTTCGTGACTCTTACGTTGAACATCCGTTAATAAGTTATGGTGAAACTTGAACTTTGATCTTTCGTGATCCAATACCATTCATATATTCTCTCCAAAAACTTTTTTAACGTTAACAAAAAGTTGCACATAACTATTCTTGAAAATAATATTTAAATAACACGAACATGAATTGTCTTTATGCATATAAAAACGAATACCAAATCTGCAGGCTTAACACCACAAAAATTCTTCATCTGCAGAACTTTCAATTGTCTGAATATGACAAATGTAAAAGATTTAACAAGGAAAGTAAACGAGAGAAGGACAAACCAATCTAAGAATATGAAATTTGTCTCAAAATAGCCGTTGAGTTCAAATATTTACAAGTATTTTATTTTGATTTTCAGGGTTCATTTAACCATCACGCATCTAAAATGGGTATGCTTTTGAGTATTTATTTGTAAGGCGAAATCTAATATAATTGAAGAATTGGGACACAAAAAGGAAAAAAGA
Organism: Fraxinus ornus; assembly: GCA_903798235.1. Lineage (NCBI taxonomy): Eukaryota > Viridiplantae > Streptophyta > Magnoliopsida > Lamiales > Oleaceae > Fraxinus > Fraxinus ornus. The sequence continues at coordinate 35,826 of CAIGRF010161238.1, forward strand.
AACGACAAATATTTTAGTTTAAGAGTAGAATATAATGTCATTTCAAACAAGTTTAGAATTATATTTTTCGAATCTTATCGTAAATTTGCCTTATTTTAAGGCTTAAATCAATATTTATGAAAATCTCAAAACCTCTAGTTATATTTTCCATTACAGGGTCAATATTGAGCCTCAAAGAGCAAAATATGTAGTACCTCGAGCAATATTGGGTGGTACCTCAAGTGAGACCAGGGAACTCTCAACTCAAAATCCTCACCATGAGCTAGACCAATGAGTCCATGCCTCGGTAAAATAGAGAAAGGCTGAGCTTCCACTATCATCTTGGATATCGATTATTACTAGGATTTTTAATTCTCTTATGAGAATTCGTCAACACTAATGTTCGACTAAACAATAAATACCCCAAGTCTATGTTTTTACCGAAAATATGAATATGAATATGAACCTTGTAAAATAACTTTTTTGAGTCCAACGTCGGCTATCAAACAATAAAATAGCCAAGATATATGCGTACTCGACGGGAACTTAAGCATAAAATAGCCAATATATGTGTGTATTCGACGGGAACTTAAGCACGGTAGCGTGTTGGCAATAAATAAATGTAATGCTGATTTACTTGATGACAGCATTTCCTGGACGAAATTACTCGAGGGACGGAAGGCTGCGGACATAAATCTTACAGCAAGTCAAAGGTGAGCTTGCTGCCTAGCTAACTTTAATCCCATATTTCAACCGAAAAAACAAGCACAAGAATGACACATAACCCCGACGATTGCTGAGTACTTGGATTATGGAACCTTTTGGCTTAGTGGGAGGTTGAATTGTCTCCGTAACTAACCTGGTAATTGGAAGTGTCAACTACATACGAAATTTGTTAATATTTTCCAAGAGCAAAAGAGAATACACTTGTAGCGATGTCGATGATGGTTCCTCAAGTGAGGTCAGCGAGCTGAGAACTCAAGAATTCACCACGAGTCCATGCCACGGGCAAAATAAAGAAAGGCTGAGCTTATGGCCATTCATCCCAAGCTTACAAGATCATCTTGGATATCGATTTCCCCCAATCTACTCTTTCACATCGCTACTTACAAATCTCAATTGGTTTCCATTCCTATAGCCAATGGCAAGTCATGACTCGGAGCCAATGGGACCTAATTTAACAACGAAAAAATTTTCAAACACAAAATATAATGATATATATATAAAAAAAAAACTCAAATGTTTCACGTCACTAAAGTTTGAAAAGTCCGAAGAGCGCAGACTAGTCATGGAGCTTGGATATGATTTTTCGGTCGAAAATTCATGGATCATGAACAGTATCTCCTCATGGCCTTTCGCCACCGAAAGCACCCTTACTTCTCAATGCCCAGGCATCCATTCAATAATTCTTTACCATGCGGTACATTAACCAACCCGGGATCCTGGTATTCCACAACACTGATGTCCGATAAGCCATCATCAACACCCCAACTCTATTTTTTTACCAAATATATGAACCTCGTACAAAAACTTCAAAGTCCAACACCATCCATCAAACAATACATAGTCAAGATACTTCTTTCTTTCAAGAGCTTTTGAATACAAGATACTCTCTATTTGAGAGTCAACACCTAAAAATAATATTCAAGTGACTCTTAAAATAGAGAGTGAGTCTCTATTCTTACTTTATGATATTATATTTAATAAATTATAAATTTCAATACTTTACTTTCAAACTATTCAAATCATATTTGAATTGATTGACATTGACATATAAAAATGTTAAATAAAACATGAGAAATCAATAAATGTGTGTTGATAAAAACAAAATGAAGAGCTAAAATAGATAGTATTATCGCAACGTATGAAAAATTCTATTATCCGAATTTAAAGATAGGAGATGATCTTTATCGTGCATAAGATGATCTTTATAAATAGAGTCTCTTGGAAATACTCTTAAGAATGTTAATCGAATTATCTTTCAATTTCTACATTGAAATGAGATCATCAAGAAGCTTTGTTGGAAACAAGATAAGGTTGCTATGAAACTTTTCTTTATAAATAGAGTCTCTTGGAGATACTCTTGAGACGTTAATCGAAATATCTTTCAATTTCTACCTTGAAATGAGATCATCAAGAACCTTCGTTGGAAACTAGATAAGGTTGCTATGAAACTTTTCTTTACATAATACATACACAAGCAGTTGAGAAATGAGATTTTACGTGATCCTGACAAGAAATCCAATAAATCTTACGAATAGAACACAACCTTGAATCTACATAATGAAAAGAGAAAGATAAAACTTGAATAACTACTATTATATTTTTAAACATTATATTTATATGCAAATTACTTGTTTAAAGAAAACAATGGCATACAACATACGACAAGGATAAAAAGCCTATATCCACCAAGACTTTGAAGTGGATAATGATACAAGGAGGAGTACAAATCAATCATGTCAAATTACTGATTTCCTCTGCACATCTAAGAAAAGTAAATTTCAATATACAGTTCCGCCAATCAAAATTAAACCTGACCTTCTGGCTGAACCTTGCTCAGCTTCTCGGCTTCAAGCCTCCTCAATGATGTTGAACTCATTTTTTCTCCACTAGAATCCCCGGGGACTAAATCTACAACTGCGATCTGCATAGTAGAGACATCAAATATTGAGCTTTTCCATAGGGTGGACATTTTTACTAGGAAATTTGCAACGTTAGTACCAAACTTATTGCCCAAGTAGCAAGTTGGTCGCCAACCTTCCATTTTAGATGCATAATCAGTCCTCAACAACAAAAACCTTCCAAATCCTTGTTAAATCATATCACGTGACCTCATGGAAATGTGCCCAACTTCAAATTAAGAGGCACTGGGCCAAGTTGGAAAACACAACCTAATTTCATAAAGTTGGAGGTGTGATTGCCCCATGATGATTCAAACGAAGTTTTTGATGGTCTTATTGTTTGAATTTGAGTTAAGGACCAACTTGCTACTCAAGAAATAGGTTGGGGGACTAATGCTTCAGTTTTCCCTATTACTGTCACAAGTAATTCATGTAGTCTGTATAGCTAAACCTTCAGTTGCGGAAGACCTCTCTCTGCCCTCCTCTTATTGACCGACAATCCTCCAGGCAATGTCTCTTTGCTGTTCATACAAAATTAGCTATCAAATGATGACTATAACAATATGAATAACTATAATAAATCATTTAATTTGGAAGTAAACTATACCCATGTTTGGTCCGGATTAAAATCTGATTATAATCAATAACATTAAGGCTCTATCTTGAGTACTCTTCACTTTTATTTGCTCGAGAAACGCTCTTCAGTTTTCTTTAAATTCAACGAGATCCAAAAAACAATTTAGTTGTCCTTTGGGATTTAGCTCCAAAAGTTTTTTGTGCGAAAAGTGCATTTTGTGCATAGTATAGATATGAAAGATATTTATTTCCTCCTAAGGTTCTTGGCCTGAACATGCATAATTATGACAATTTTTTGGTTAAGTATTATGATCTCTTTATGCAATATCTAGTACACAGTGCTTCTCTACTATGTTACAAACCCAGTGCCTTATGCATCAACAATATAGAAAAAGACTCGTGGTTTTTTTTCCTTCGCCATTCGTCATTCTCCAAATTGTGCTATTTCTATTTTGTCATTTCTCCAAGCTTGATGAATTGCCAGAGTGGACACCATCAACTTGAACAACTTCAAAGTTTGCATCAATGTTCGGAGATATTTGATTTTGGTAATGACTTTTGTCTCATTGGTTTTTAAAGTCTATGATTGTGGAACTTAAATTTGTCACTTGCACAATTTTTAGTATTTTTCAAGTGAGGAAGTCCACAAATTTTTGAGCAATCTGCAGAACTTTCCTTTTAAATTTATAGGTGTCTTCTCGTCACACAAGATACCCATAATACCCATTCAGTCAAGAGTTAGTTACCTATTCTGAAAGGTTCAAGGAAATCAATATTTTTATCTCAAGCCATGTTAAATTTGATCTCCATTGTTAGCCTTGTAAATGAGAGATTCTATAAATCAAAGACATGTCCAAACATCTAGATCTCCATACTTTATTTTATCATCTGTGTTAATGTATACACTGTACACTCATTTCTTAGTTTATAAATTTCACCGTGGTCACACGTTCATTTGAACATCTTCATTTCTACGTCCACACCATAGCTAGTCTAATAGTCGTTCTATAGAACTTCCTTTTACCCATAATACTTCTCCATGTCATCTGGTCCACTTCAATTATATTTATCAGATTCTCTCTGGGTTTCTCATTATTCAGACTTAAATACCTTACCAAAACACTATTTGGGACAACACAGATATTGACAGCACCATAATCCTTAGTCTTAGTATTTAACTTGAAATCCTTAGATTCCTAAGTAGATTTTCTAAGATAATACAATCTATCATCCTGTATTCTCATCAACTAATATGCTTAGCACATAACATACACCAAAATAACTTATCTTGGATCTCTAGTATTTTCATCGATGACTAAAGACAAAAGTAAAGAATATAGGAAATCTCCCAGGACTATTCACAAATACGTCATGGACTGGACTAATAGAAATAAACTCATAGATGATGTGTCATATTCACACATATCGCAACGCAAAAGAGAGAGAGGGATAAAGGGCCATAAAAGAAAAGACTGCAAATAAAAAGTTGAAGTGAAAAAAGAATCACAATTCTTATTAGAAGAGATTCGAACCTGACGACGATAGCCTCCAAATTCTCATCAACTATTGATGGACCATAGGGATCAACAATGGGTTCTACTTGCACAACCAACTCCGGCTTTACAGACTGAAGATAATTTGCAGGAAAAGAATGCAGGAGTTATCTTCGGAACAATTCACGACCGAAATTTTTCTTCACTTAGAAAAAAAATAAAGATAATGTGAGATAGGGGTTCTGATGGTCCCTATTAAATTCCACAAACATTAAAGCATCTATCAGCAGAGTGCCTACACTAAACACAAAGCTTCACAAGTTTCATCCTATTGCCAATCTTCGATCTTAACGGGATAATTAGTCATCAAATGTGACGTAAATAAAATAGAATGCAAACCACCCAAACCCACTTTCTCAAATATGTTACATCATACAATAAAAACCTTAGTACCACATTACCAGAGAGGAAGATCTTTCTTTTAAGATTCAAGATCAATCACCTAGCATGCCAACTGATAGATTATGCAAGACTAAAGCATCATCATACGTGGAACAAATACCTTAATATAATCTTCAACATTTTGCATTCTTCGTTCAATAGGCTCTATAAGATTAGAATACTGCAAAACACGTTCAAAATATATTAACCGATGCACATTTGCTTGTTGAATAAAGAAAATTACAGTGAGATACATTATCAGAATTCTCTATTTTTAATGCTGCGATGCAGGACATGCTCAACTGGCAATTAGGCTCTGCTTTGATTTTAGATTTTGAATTTTGAAGAAAAAAGAGAAGAATTTTAAAAGATGGTTTCTTTCCCATTTTATTCCTACCCAAATAAAAATAAACTACTTTTTCTTTTTCACATATGATTAAACTGGCAAGGAAAAACCACACATTTTAAACTTCTACCCATTTTGGGACGTTCATATATAAGTCTGCTTTCCCAGGCGATAATACACAAACAGAAGACTTCCTCAGCATTTTCATTGAAATTTGGGTTCCAAACAGAGCCTTATGGTTTACATTGATGTATTAAACTACTACATAGAAACCACAATAACCCTGGGATCAGAAGGGTTATTTCCTCTGTGACATTTCATCAAATAACCGCTGAGCAACAAACCAAAAACTCAATTATGAACAATAAAAGTGATTCTTATTTTCGACTCTCCCAATCTTCCACCCAATATGTGCTGGACTGCCGACTACACTTAGCTCGTGAATAAGGTTATTTCCTCTGTGACATCTCATCAAATAACCGCTGAGCAACAAACCAAAAACACAATTATGAACAATAAAAGTGATTCGTATTTCGACTCTCCCAATCTTCCACCCAATATGTGCTGGACTGCCGACTACACTTAGCTCGTGAATAAGTTCAGTTCCCTTTTTGAAGGGATCTCGTCGTCATCAAGTACAGCTTTGATTTTTTCCATAAAAATGATTTACAAAACTAAGCCAAATGAACTACATAAAACCTCACCCACCTGTATTTTTTGTTGCTAAACTTTTAGAGAACGAGAAATCTAGCTGTAGGCTCACTTGAGCATCAATTTGGTTCGAAACAGTTCATACTATTTTATGCACCAAAAAATCATATCTTCACAAATTATCTCAAACCCATTGTGTATTAAGAAGATCAAAACAAAAACCCTTTATGTACCTTTTTCTTAGTTAACATAGGACCATCGCACACACCCACCACAATTCTGTCCCGCGCCACCTCCGCCGCCGCCTGCAAATCAAACCACCACTTTCAAATTTCCAATCATCATCCTTACACAGGAGCGATTGCGGGCGCGTGCATAGATATTATGTATACATAAAATATATATTTATATATATACAGGGAGAAGTAGACATACACCTTGAGAAATTGGCGATGGCCGTCATGTAAGCGATCAAAGGTGCCACCAAGAACCACCGCTCCATACGAATTGGGATTAGAAATCGTTGAATTTAGTGAAGATTGTTCGTTCAATATAGCCATTTAATTTATGGGTTTTGACAGAAAAGTGAAAAATTGGTGAAGATGGGTTGACTTGAGAGAGAGAGAGGAGTATGGGGCCGAAAAAAATGGTGAATTGTACGGCAAAATAGTTTGGATTTTGGTGGGCACAGGCAGGGTGTAGCTCAATGCTCCGTAAATAACCCTTTATGATTGAAAGATTGGAAGTGGAA
>CAIGRF010161254.1:0-10156 GCA_903798235.1 Fraxinus ornus
TATTTATAGTTATTTCCACAAGTAGTTGACTTAAATTTGGAAACCAGAATTTTCTTGCTGGGGAATGAACTATACGACTGCATAGTAGTAAGTCATGCGGTTGTATAGAAGATTGAAAATGGACTCTGAAATTCGTTGAAACACCTCTCGCGATCGCATGGAATTTAAGCTATGCGACCGCATAGCTTTAAATAACTTCCACTTAACAGCTTTCAATATTTTGGCCATATCTTTCTCTCCCAATATCCGATTGAGGTGATTTAAGATGAGTTGGAAAGCTAATCCAAAGGGCTACAAATCATCCAGCAATACAATTTCTCCAGTTTGAACTTTTCTTATACCAAAAATGGGTCTCAAATTGAGACTGAAAATCTGAAGCATAACTTTTTCGGCTAAGAGTTGATATGTTATAGTACTTTGACTATATTTTATCCATTTGACTTCTTTCCTCATCCAATTGATGCTTAACACTCTAAAATGTTCATCGTGAGGTTTGACGTAACTTTTGAGCATTTGCATTTCAGTTCCCGAACTTTGTATTTCTTCCATTTTATTCATTTTCCCCTGTTTCTTCTAAATTCCATCATATTCATCTAATTGCAACCTAAATCAAAATATAAGAATACTGTGTACATTTAGGCATCAATTAATCACAAAATCAAAGGATAAATGGATGAAAAATATAGCATTTTACATTCTCATCAAATTCCTTCACACTTAGCTTTTGCTCGTCTTCGGATAAAACTCAATTTTTACTTTCCTCAAAAATAGTAAGGTTGTAACGCCATAAGTATAGAACTACCAAACTTTTTAAAACACATAACATAGCATGAACAAACATTCTCACACAACTTATAATCAATTAGCGAGTATTTTCATATGAAGATGGAGTAAACCAAATGCGTAGACCCTCATGAAATTAAGCACTCGATTCTCATGTGTTCGAAGGGTATGTGTTTCGCTCAAGTTCATTCCAATAAAGACAATCTACTATATGCTTGCATTTCTTCTCATTCTCCACCAATTAGACCAAACGCTTAACACAAATCATAAGGACTTTTCGAAGGTTGTAACGGGGCTTAGGGTCAAGGTGAGAAATATTTGGGAATGTGATTGAAAAGCCATGGAAACTAGTGGAACAAAGATGAATAAACTCAGCTCAAACATATACATAATGTATGTAAAACCAACCACTCTACTCCACGGTTTCTTTGATCTATCCCACACATAACAAACACTTTCTTGAAACGTAGGAAGAATTATGAACATAAATATTTTGTAACATTAAGATCAAGCTCCTCCATCACTTTTTTTTTCTCTCTCTCTCTTTTTTTTTTTTCTTTCTATCACTCTCTTTTTTTTTCATTCAAAACATTACACCAACAATGGAACTTGTGAATTGATATTGAAAGCATGTTCCATTCCACCAATCATAGCCATACAATAAATTTTGACACCCCCACACTTATTTCTTGCGCACCCATACATATCATAATGATGAACAATACTCCACTACCTTTATAGCTTGGGTAAAGACATTTTTTTCCTGGTTAAAGCTTGTACATAGGTTTACAAAGATGAAAAGGCAATCATGCTCAAAGGGGTTCAACAAAAAGAAAAATTAATTACAAGATAGGCTATTTGGCTTAGATAGCTAACTTATATAACAAAGATATCCTTAATCATATTCTTGCATGCATGTATCAATATAGACTTAACCACATATTTTCCATCACATCACTATTTAAAATGCATCTTTCCTTAAGAATGTGCTTCAAACAGGGGATAAGGCTTTGTTTGATTTTCATTTTTTTAAAATACATTTTTTTAATCACACGTTTATCATTAAAATAATATTACACGTAAATTAATAAAATTTCCTTATTTTTTAACCACACATTATTTATCAATTTACTATTTTAAAATACATTTTTAAAAAAGAATGGGGCTTAAACACTACTAATAACAAAGAAGAAATTACACTAAAGTAGGGATTTAAAGAATACAATTCAGAATTCAGGTGCAAACTTTCATTATTCATAAATCAGGTATCAATAAATATAAACCTAAATCAATTTTCCTTTCACCCAAACCCAAACCCTAACTATTTCCGCCGCTCTGCTCCCACAGCACTTCCGCTCAAGGCCGTCAACGGTGGAAAACTTCATCTACCGGGATTCAAGATGCCGTTGTACAAGACATTTGTGATCAAGAAGAAGCTTGTGAAGAAGCAGAGGCAGAATAGGCCAAGCCCGTACTGGATCCGCCTTCTAAACATCCCCTACAAGGTTTTGCGTTATATTATGCCTTTGATTTCTATTAGACAATGTTACGATGGAAGACTTATTATGGGTTTTATTATTGAGATTTTGTCCTTGAATTGAAATGGTTTTGTGGTGGTGGATCTGGCAGCGCTACGATGTGAAGCAGTGGTTGGTGCAGGTGACGGTGAGTCTAGCGATAATGGTGTACAATGGTTGGTTGCGGTGATGGTGGTGGATTTGGCGGTGGCGGATCTAGATGTTGTGATGGTGGTGGATACGGTGGTTACAAGTGCGATGATGGAATGTCCGTGACCAATAATTAGATATATGTGACCAACTATTTGGCTGATTTGTGACTAAATATTAGGTGTCTGTGAATAAAAGTAATTTGTCACTAATAAACTATAACTTACGTGATCCATAGATAAAATGTGATCTGTAATTTGAATGATATGTGACCTCAAAATAATATGTGACCTATAAAATTTTTGATCTGTGACCACGAAATAATATGTGACGAATTAATTTGACGATACGTTACCAGTAAATAAATTTGTCACTTATAATTATGAATCTGTGACATTTAATCACAAACTGTGACTTTATTATTTTTATTTAATAAATATTTTTAATTAATTAAATTCATATTTAATTTTTGAATTTTCCAATTATTTACCTTACTTTTACATAAATATGAACTTTTCCCAATAACAAATAATGAACCGATTTGAAGCACCATTCTCGGACCTACGTCTGGTTACCTTCTGCCAAATCACTAAACTCATCCTGTTTTTAGGTGCTCGGTTTTACTCTGCATTTCTCACTTCATCAATCCGATCCAACACAGACCCACATTACATGATCCTCACCGCAGCGTCGCCTTCACCAAATCCTCCAAGACCCACTTCTCATCTGCAGGTAAAAAACTCTCTCGTTCTCTCTATGACAAATGGACAACAGTTTTATAACTTCCACAGTGTCACTTGGAACAAGAGTGTCACTCTCATTTTCATTCGGTGATTACACATACTGCTCGAATGAAAGATTGGGCAGCTACCCACGTGCGTATTCATCACCTTCGTCATCAAGAACATATTGTACTTGTTTATCTAATTCGGTATATAAAGCGCCCTTAAGCCCAAGCTATAATTGTAATTGTAATTTATATGGGTTAAGGAAATGCACTTTAATTCAGTGGTTTCCTCATAAAAAATTGATCTTTGGAGGTTTTGACCGTTGTTATTATATTCCGGCACCGGTTTGCGATGTTGATAGAAGCTGTTATTGTGATAAAGTGTGTCATGTCAGGGATGGATGTGTGGGTGGGAGAAGAGGGTGGTTGAGAAAATGTATGGTTTCTGAGGAAGGGAGCAAAAGATGTAGTTTTGGAGGTGCTGTCGAGGCCGAGGTATTGTGTAATTTGTTGACTGAGGAATTATGTGGACAGTGTTCTGATGTAAGAGAGGAGAATAGAAAACTAATCAAGAAGATAGTAGTGGAGAAAAAAGGAAATGGCGAGACTAGTAATCGGTGTAAGAGTAAGACGAAAAGAGTTAATTTGGTTGTTCCTAAGAGTGAGTCAAAGTTTGAGTATGAATCAGTGGTTTTCAGGTCCAGGGAGGAGGATAAGAGGAGGAGAGAGGAAAGGATCAGGAGGGAAACAGACAGAGAAGATCTACAGAGGAAAAAAAAATTGAATGTGCGGAAAAAGGAAGAAGAAAGGGAAGCTTTTTTGACAACAGAGAATGGAAATGCTAGGGCAAAGGAAGAAGTGAGGGAAACTTTGTTGAAAAAAGAGAACTGGAAGGTGAGGGCAGGAGAGGAAGAGAGAGATGATTTACTCAGAAGAGAGGAACACGGGGAGAGGATGAGGATAGATGGTTCTAGTTGCTCTTCATACTATTCCATATCTTCGACTGGTGAGTACAACAGTGATGATGAAATTGAGGGTACAGGAGAGGGTGGGGTAGAATTGTCTAATGTGTATGAGAAGGATTCCGAAAGGAGTGACAAAATCGTCAGTGAGGAAGTTGGGAAAGAGGAGTACAGGATTGGCTTGAGAAAGAAGAGTACTGATATAGGTATGCGTGCTGGATCTAGTGGTTTTGAGTCTGACTTCAGAAAGAAATCAGAGAAAAAGCTTACTGATGTATTCATTGAAGAGACAAAGTCTAGAAAGGGAACCTTGCAAAAGGATTCAAGAAATTTGGAGGTTTGTGAAAGTGTTTATGGAAAGACTTCTGGTTCCTACAAGAGTTATGATGATAGGAATATAAAATCAACTTCTGGTCTGAAGTTTGATGAGGAAAGAAGACAACAGCAGAGGCAAACAGGTAATGAAGCCATTGAACAGTCTGAGACAAGGATAAAGCATAAACAATTTTCGGAAATGCCTGAGAACCGTGATGACCAAGTTGTAACCACTTATGGCTCTCAAAAGCTTTACAGTGGCAGGGAGGAAAATACTACTAAAGTTACTAGTTTAAGTTCAGAAGCAAAAAGAGAACGTCAAACAGTGGTTGGACTTGGTATCACAGAAGATGAATATTTGAGAAATACTCAGAAAGTTGCTGAATCAAAATTTCGAGGGATTGATGCCACAAAGACCTACATATCTCAGCAGCTGTCTGAAACTAAAATGAAGAAAGTGGAAGGATATTCAACTGACGTCATTACTTATGATGCAGAAAAGAATCAACAACATGACCAGTTTACCAGTTTGGTAGATGAAAAAGAAAACTTGACGAATAAAGGAAGCAGTTCCATTTCACAGATTCAGTCAGATAGTAGGATTATAAAACAAGAAGAAAATGTCAATTTAGCTTATGGCTCATATATAGAACCCAAAGAGCAACACTTTCAAACACATGAAGAATGCTTCGGAAGAACGGATGTCAGAATTGGAACACAACAAATGACTAATGAAACAGCCACTCATTCTGGTGATTTAATAGGTGCAAAAGATGGAAACAAGACAAGATCAGAGACACTATTGACACCTCCATCTTCTCAATTAGCAGCAAGAGGTGAATTGCACGTTGAATCAACAAGTGGGCTTGCGATTGAGGAGGTGAATGATGGAAGTTCAGAAAGTTGCTCTACTGCACTGCATAAACGTGTCCTGGGGAGGTCTCCAGCGTTGCATCATGAAAAATATGGAAGGGCCAAGAGCGATGAAGCTCATGAACAGCCTTTTAAGTTCATCTCCAGTGAAGATGCAATTGGGTCAGCTGAGCAATTACAGAAATCTTCTGCACACTATGTTGGTGAGTTTGTTGAGAAGGTAAGGCATGAAATTTCAACTTCTGAAATCCATGAGGAGAAGAAAATTTATAAATCTAAGTTTGTGCACGAGGAAGAGCAAAGTAACCGAAAGGATTTGAGTCAATATGTGTCTGGAGAGTCTGATACGAAGGAGCATCACTCAAGGCATTCCTCTAGGGGTTCTAAAACAAAACGGCCATCAGATCAAACATGGGAGGTTGATGAACAATCTGTTCAGGAGCATTCCAAGACAGAAGTACAGGATAATACAAGCAAAGCAGAGAATGCTATAGTCAAGAGAAGTGGCAGGTCCTTCTGGAATATCATTGGTGATATTATTCGTCTGAAGTGGTCTACACGTTCTGAAAGCCGTAACACAGGTGGAAAGGCAGGTGGTGTTTCATCCAATCAATCTACAAGTAGTGATGCATGGTTTTCTGGTCATGAAGCTGAAGAAGATGGAGTGAGTGGAAGAAAAGAAAGAATGACTCGAGAACCTGCATCTATCCACCAAAAACAAGACAAATCTAGAATTCAGAGTAAAGAAGATGGTTCCAGGACCTCAATTGTAGAGGCCTATGCAATGGATGTAGGAGTGGATAATATATCCTCTTCGACTGTCCTAGAAAGTGGTTCAGCATCTATGACCATTTCTTTGCCTTCTGGTGAAGAAACTTCCAAAAGAAACTTTGAAGGTTCCTCCTCTGGTGCTCCAATATCAGAGTCCTTAATACCATTGCCTGCAATGCGTCTCCGAAGATCTCCCATGGTGAAAGAAATCTCCGAGGCTGCAGAAGCTGGTTCATCTGGTAGTGACACAAGTGGGCTAAAAGTTTCCACTGATTTGGCGGAATCAAGGCCTGAGGTTAATGAGAGATTGAAACAAAGGAAACTTCAGAGGAAAGACCAAATCCCGCAAGATAGATTTGATGAGTGGGAAGAAGCATATAGAGTCGAAGCAGAGCAACAAAAAATCGATGAAATGTTTATGAGGGAAGCACTGTTGGAAGCCAAAAAAGCTGCTGACAACTGGGAGGTGCCTGTTGGGGCTGTGCTGGTGCACGGTGGAAAGATAATTGCTCGTGGATGCAACCTGTAAGTTGTGCTTTCTTATGCTTTTTTGCTGATTTGTTTGTTGAAGGCAATTGATTGACTTCTCTGTAATTGCAAATATTTCAGAGTAGAAGAGTCACGTGACTCCACTGCCCACGCGGAAATGATCTGCATACGGGAGGCTTCAAACATGCTCCAGACATGGAGGCTTTCAGTATTTTCTTTGTCTTTATCAATTTAATTGAATCTTTCTACTTAAACCTAGGATAATGTCCTCAACTTTTTTGCCAAAAAGCCCCAAAATATCGATAATACTATAGTATCTTATCTGGTATGAGTCTAATAGAATAGCAACAAGCACCAGATTTTTTATTCCTTGGTTTCCCGAAAGATAGGAAAATTTATTGGAAGATAATTTGATCTAAGTTGTATCTTGTTAAAGGCATGAATGATTTGTTTGATGCAACACATTTTGAGTTATAAATCTCTAGAAACTGGGTGACTACCGTGCTCTTGACACGTCTACTACTTTGTATGGTATGTAGATTATGCAAACAATGTAGCAAGGCCATGTTGAGTACCCGAATTTCCTCTTTTGCAGGAAACTGCACTTTATGTAACTCTTGAACCATGTCCAATGTGCGCTGGAGCAATTTATCAAGCTAGAATTGACACTGTTGTGTGGGGAGCCCCCAATAAGCTACTAGGAGCTGATGGCAGCTGGATTAGGTAACCAATTCAACTATGATTTTTCAATTGTTAATTTTAAGAAAATCATGATTCTGTTATTGAATCTTTTCACACATTTAGTTTAATCATCTCTTATTCCATGAAGCTAGTTTGTCTCTTTCTCTTATTTATTCCAGTAAAAGACACAAATGAGATATATAAAAACTTGATATTAATTGCATTGCTCCTGTAATGAGGCCATATCATAAATTCCTGTATCATGTTTCGATGCTATTTGAAAATAAATGAAATAGTACTTTGTGTCCTGTAGTAGGCAGCTTATAGCTCTCTTCATGACACGATTGAAATCATATATTGCCCCTTCTGCCCTTTCAAATTTCTCTATTTTCCAAAAGCATCTTATTTTGCACGCCAAAAGAGAAACAAGAAAATATGAATTCACTAGATTTATTTGTGAACCTTTTGCATAATTTTTTTACTTTTCCTTTAATGCGTTTATTTTGAAGCACTAGATGACTTTATTTTGCAATAGTATTATGCAACTAAAGGATCATTAACCACAGAAGGAAATTTGGTTCTTTCACACTATCCATTCAATATTCATTTTGTACTGTAACTCCGGCTAAAAGCTAAACGAGTTTCCCTGCATAGACTTTGGTCTTCCTCTAATCTGTGTATCTCAAGCTTTGTGTACACAAATCATTTTTCTTCTACCGTTTTTATTCCTTATTTTTTTATTTCTTTTGTAAATTGAATAAGATTCACTTGTTAATTACTATAGCACCCAGTTTTTAATTTTACTATTAGCTCTTTTGATTTGAGATATAGGTTTGTATGCATAGTATATTAGCTTAAATTATGAGAGTTAACAGATTCAGAATCACTCCCTGTCTTCCCCTATTTTTTCCATTTACGTAGAATTATGTGAAAGTTTGTTTCTTTTCCCTCAATATAAGTGAATATATCATGAATTTTATCACGTCTTAATTCAAAGTTTTGGTTCTTTACATTGCATGTTGAATAATGTAATTTTCAAGAAAGTATAGTAGCTTTTAAATTGAGAAGAAGGGTCATATCAGTAGTAAAAGATGAAATGCAGTTTATCTGGCAACCACTGTAGACTAATTATTCATTAGAATTTGTTATATGCACTGTAGAATCTTGGGATTACCTATTTTTGAGCCCACTACACTTTTTGACCGACCAATTCTCGTGTGTATTCATCTGCTATCTGGTATCAAATTTATCATAAAATTTCTATTTTCTACACAAATCTTGAATCTCTTGAGTCCATGATTTCTGAGAAATACATTGGTTTCTTTCTGCTTATTTCTGTAATTCAAGGTGGACAGATCTATCTTTCAAAAATTCAGTCTAAATTGTCTCATGTTGCTTACCATCAATTGTTACCAATTCCATTGCTACAATATATATCACTACACTATTTCCTAATTATAGTTAATTGATATTCTCGTGGCCATCGGCTCACATCATAATTAGTTCATTTCGGAAGGATCTGGTTTACATGTTTATTGTAATCGTTAGTGCTTAAAATCTTCCGAGCTAGATAATACTTGTATCCACCATTTAGCAAGGTGCTTTGCAGTTTGATGTCTAATTTCTCTGTAGCAGTACTGTTAAACATTGATTAATGGAAACTGGTTTTATCTGATCCGTGATTAACAATCTGCAGGCTTTTTCCTAGTGGAGATGGAGGAAATGGGTTGGAACAAACAGATAAGCCCGCTGCTCCGGTACACCCGTTCCACCCAAAAATAACAATTCGACGAGGAGTATTGGCATCAGAGTGTGCAGATGCTATGCAAAAATTCTTTCAGTTAAGGAGAAGGGAAAAGGAGAAGAAATCTGAGCCTCCCATACCACCTTCATGCCTTCCCATTTCGCACCGCCCCACGAAGTTCTTCACCAAGATGCACAATGCCTTCAACATCATGTTCTGTTTGTAAGTAACTGGAACATTTTTCTTTTCATTATGTTGAAATGATACTGCGAAATATTCTACTTCTTAAATAAACTAGGTAGACTTCTTATGTAACAGTTTGAATACTGTATACTTGCGATTGATCGGGACAATTTGTTTCCACTTGGATTAGAATTTAGGTTTCTCTCAAGGTTTACTGAAAGATATGAGCGGCTCTAAGCCTTTAATGATTTTATCTTTGGTTGTTTTACTAGTTCTCATACTTTCAGTTGGCAATATGTCATTGCCATTGCCTGGCACGCCAGTATTTTTATTGGCCTGGCTTGGGGACAGGGGGGCATGGCAGTTTTTTAAAAGCCTGCACGGGTGATTGGTGGGTCCAGAGCATGGCTTGTGTTCGCCCGGTCTTCATCAATTATGTGTAGGCGTAGCCTGGATCCATTCTACACCTCTATGCCACATGTCATGTTGTCATTGGACAGTTTAAAAAACAATTCATCATTTCAACCAAAATATTTTTTATATTTTTTTGCTACAGCCAACGTTGTCCACAATGTTGTACAAAAACATTGTACAAATAGCATAATTCTTGATTTTATATACCTTTTCTGTGTACATGTATACATTATTTTCCTGAACTGAATAATGAAAAGAAAAGCAAGTTGATATCTTGATAATCAACATGTACGATGGAATTTACAGTCCTTTGAACAAGTTGTACGACTCCTAACTGGTATTCTTTTAGCATCTGTTGTGAATAGGCATCATCAATCTTGATCATCCATTTCATGAAAAGGAAGTGGCACGGTTATCACAGCTCTAAATTTGCCAGCATTATTCAGATGCTCATTCTCCAATCTGTATCCAAATAATTGTTCAAATAAGCAATTGGAATGTTGGATGTTGAGTATGTTGATCCACCTCCAAACAAGTTGGTCCAACA
>CAIGRF010161254.1:10841-23707 GCA_903798235.1 Fraxinus ornus
TCTGATTGATTTGGAGTCATTTTGTAAGTGTAATATCTGGGAAATGATCAGATTTGAGATAATATATTGTGGCGAAAAGCATTGAAAAGAACGAAAGGGGGAGGAGGGGGTTGGCATATACCATTGAGAAAAAGTAAACGAATTTCTGACGAAGAATTAGTTCATCTCTTAGCCATGGATTCTTGGAATGAAACTGAAGTAAACCCCAATCTTTTACAAAGTCCCAATATAGTTGATACACAGTTGCAGCACTCGACATAACTACGACTAGGCAAAGCCGTCCTAAACCCTTTTCTTTTTCGTATGCCACTTTGGCTCCGGCAGCCAGCATTGCGGACGTGTACTTTCCCAGGTTTACAAGGTGGCTTTTATGTCCTTCATCGAACCATCTTCGAGCACACTGTACTAAAATTGTATACATCAGCAAATTGTATAACATAGCACTGTAAAGAAATATAATTAATACAACAAAAGGCGAAGAATAATGCTGAACCTGCATAGCCCTCCAGTAATATGGTAGGAAGGAAACTGCATAAGCAAGATCTCTGTAATATGTTGTCCTCATGCAGTATTTATAATCCTGAGTTTTGTAGCTTCCAGTTATATAGTAGCATGCTACATTCTCCAGGTCTCTCAGCATTGGCACCTGATTCATAGTGTATGTAAAATCAAATTAGTTCTTGAAAAAAGTTCCTTTAGCTGAGATATATTGCTGGTAATAGTGATTTTGTTACCTGGCTACACAGTTGATCAGCCATGAAAAAATCCAGCATGACAACCTTGTACAAAGGCGACAAAACGATGTTCCTCATTACACAAAGGAAGCGAAATCGGCTCGATTTGTAGAAAATGTTGAATGGACAGACCAAGAGCACAAGAAAAAACTGTCAAAAGAATCGATTCATTTATCGGCTTAAAATCAAAGAAATGAAGTTTTAAGCCGGGATAAAAGAGGAGGGTTATAGTAGATTGCTAATGTAATTTGCGTCTTACCAGTAGAAGAAGACCTGGGATCGCTTGAACTTGAGCATAAGAATAGCCTTTTGCGACGAGCGATAGATGAGCAAACAAAACCCCGACTACTGCAGTCATTGATGTAGTACAGATCAAGAATACGTCTCTATACTTGAGTTCTTTTGTTGGAGAAAGCTCAAAGATGAAGCTATAATTTATTCTGGTTTTTCTCCACATGAAAATGTTGCATCCATATAGGAAGAAATGCAAAAACAGAAGGCTGAACATGCTGCAGAATTATAGAGGAAATTCAATTAGTAGCCATGAATTTTTTATACGTCAAACACTAATAGACCAAATGAAACTTTACTTGCCTTAGGACAGGATAGACAGTTCCCATGTACATCATATCTGATTTAGGCCTATACATTCCTGTAACATGAGCCATGATAACATATCCGACGAAAAGAGCAAGGAAACATCCTGCAAATAGCCCTATTTTTCGAAAGAAAATGCAAAAGATCAGCGAATATCTAGTATTATTGAGTTGTACAAATAACACAGCGATTATGTTTATTGGATAGAAATCAAATTATGCTAAGAATCTCCATTTTATTTCCAAATACATTTCTCTCTCTTATTTTCAACCTCACATTCTTCAATAAAATAATATTACATACAAATTCAAAAAATTTCCTTATTTTTTAATCACACATTCTTCATAGCAAAAAATGGGACTCAAACAGGCTCTAAATATTCTTGGGATAAGATTACATGTAACCATTAAATATATTAAGGATCTGTTTGACATGACTTTTGAGAAATTAAAATGAGTTTTTGATATCCAAAAACTGACCCGTTTGGGTAATTTTATGAAGATGTTTCTTCGAGTTAAAAGTACATTTAGAGGAAGTTGGTTCAATGTGACTTTATCTAAAAGTGCTTCTGTTGTAGGAAGTTCTTTTAAAAATTAGTTTCTAAACAAAAATTAAGGGTCTTCCTCAGTGTTTTAAAAAATCATAAAGCTCGGCGAAATGTGGAAGTCGAGCTTAGGCATTAAAAAGCGTAAAAAGACGTTTCCTTATTTTAATATTATTTTAAATTTTTAAATCAATCTAAAAATTATTTAATAATTCATGAAAAAAAAGCGTTGAAAGGCATAAAGAAATTTAAAAAATGTAAAAGCGTAAAAAAAGCGTGTGTTAGGCATGCTTAGGAGTGAAAATAAATAAATAAATAAAATGAAAAAGAACAAAAAAACGCGAAGCCAGGTGTTTTGCTCTTGCTTCACGCCTAGGCGCTACAACACTGTCTTTCGGAAGCAAAAGCAAAAATCATGTTAAATAGACTCTAAGAAGTAGTATATATTATTATCTTAAAGATTTGTGGTAGTGATAGATTCCACATTTCTCTTGTTTAATGTGCGTAGAGATATTCAAAAACCGATGTCTCACAAGCCGAAAGGAACTAGCTACATTTTGAACTATTAGTTAATACGATTGCCTTCGTATGTCTTATTTTTCAAACCCGGTTCCAAACCCAAGTGGAGGGGGGTTGCGGTAGGTTAAGAACCCACGTAGAACTTCGTTAATATAATCGCTCATTATGTGACTTTCTTTGTAGTCCACTTCAAAAAGTGAACCCTATAACATCATTACTTTTTCAAGATATAGTGGCTGATTCATGGTCACCAATTTTTCAATATTGCACTTGAATGGATTGGAAGACAGAAACTCACCAATGAAAAATGTCACAGAATGTGATTCTTTTCGCAGGGTCGGTTTAAGGTACCTCATGGCCTTTCTTTTATCATCTTCAGCAAAATGTTTGATGAAAAGCTCCTCAACCTCATCTGCTAACTTCAGAGCCTGTCATTCAATTCAAAATTCATTACATTTTTGAAAAAATTGGCAAACAATTCTCCAAAATACGCTAGACAAGCAAATCTTAGATTGATACACATGAAAAATTTAAGGCCATTGCTTAATACTGTCAAAGAATAATCTCATGAAGGGATTTCTTTTACCCCATATCTAATCATCTTCCAATTACAATGCCATGTAAAGGTGTTCCATCACTATTCTTGTGCCTAAATACATATTTTCACACTTCGATTCCGCCTATGTTTTTCATAGAGGTCCCGAACCGTGACAGCAAAAGTAAAACTTTGTCAAATCTGCTATTTTTTTTACCTTGTCTGAGCTGTTGAAGTAGGAGCTCTCAACAACTTTTAAATAAATGGGGAGAACTTCTTTGTTAGTCACCTGAAAACACACAGAGCCTGTCAAGCATATTAAAGGGAGGAAAAAGATAAAACTCGAAAAAAATCTAAAATGTCGTGCTGCTTACTTTGTCAAACTTCTTCAAAATCTTTGCGAAAGCAAGCATGTTCAGGTTCCTGGAAGACATTAGAAACATGGTTTTTAGTGTTTTTCTAAAAGAGCAGAAATTCCAAATCATAACAAAGTAATGATGATATGATACCTGTAAGTTTTGAGGTAGTCTAATCCTTTGTAGAGCTCAACAAATGCTCCTTTAATCATCTTCTCAGCATGATGTAACTTTTTTTTGTTGATATGCAACTTATTTCCCTCTGGACCACATTTCTTGGAGGATTGATTTACTAAATCATCCCAAAGTAAATAAGTTATAGCTGAAAATGTACGAGTCGGATTCGTCAGGGGAATGTGAATCCTTAAGTTCTTCCCCTGGTAGTTTATAACTCGACTCGAAAGAGAGCCCTGTCTTTTCATTCCAATTGATTTTCCAAGTTCACCAGATTTCGGAAAGTCTGGTAATTGCACATCATTTCTTTCAATTTCATCAGTCAAATTCTCCGGCTCCATCTCCAGCTCTGGCTCCAGTTCTGTCCTGTCCTTTATGGACTCTAAATCTATCACCATTTACAAGCAAAATATAGTGAATTAAGCTTCAAAAGTACTAGACAATAAATTTCAATGAAGCAAGAAAATGTAAGAAATTCATACCACATGATATGGTGCCTGATATCGAATCATCCTCCTTTGAGTCTTGGGAAGAAGCCCCTTTCAAGCATCTTTGCTTGAGAGCAGATTTCAGCTCAATAAGAATCTCCATTTGTTTCAGCAACGAGTCGCCCCTCTCAAGAAATTCTCTCTCTTTCATTCTATAAAATTGATTCACTTTGTTAAGCTGAAGGTCCAGACATGCAAAAAACTCGATAGCAGCATCAGTATCAGCAAACTTCTCCAACAGCTCTGTCTCATACAAGTCTCCCTTGCTAGACGAAGCATCAAGTTTACATCGAACCTGAGGTAAAAAAACGATCAATAAATGATAGAAGACTACTCAACGTGACAAATGAGACTACAAAAACAGAGTCAGGATGAAGATTAGCGTACTTGAATAACTCTATGTTCTCTTTTCTTATGACCAAGGAAATTATAGTTCCTTAGAGACGAGAATAGGGACTCGGATAAAGAATCATTTCCTTTCTTGCTATTTTCAGTTTCATTGCTGAGGAGATGGATTTTCTTAAGGTCTTTCTTGAGTAGTTTGTAATCCACAAAGGCCTCTTTCCATTCAGGAACAAGCTGAGACTCAAACTGCTTAGAAAACTTCACCATTTCTATTCTCGATTTTACGCCTGCGAATCAGAGAAAATTTATAGATTTGTAGCTGATATAAGTAAAAAAAAATTATCTAGGCTTGCAATTTGCTAGTGTTCTGATAGAGGGCTACGATCACATTATTTATATATGGAGTAAAAGGAATTTTTTTATGGGATGCTAAACAGCACATTCTAAAATATCCTTTCCATTAAAATTATCCTATGCTCATTCCACTACTTGGAAGATATACTGATTTAGCGGTTTAGTTCCCCGGAAAATGACTGAACTGTCGCCAGATGTGATGATTTCTCGGCCAACATGTAATGGGAATTTTGAAAAGGTGGCAATAGAATGGCATTTGGCCTAAGTGATTTTAAATGAAATGGGACATGGTCCATCTGTAAACATACTTTCATTTCATTTTAAGAGAATTTGAGATATTTGCTTTATATATACATTTATACTCACAACCTTCTTTTATTATGCGTGAAAATTGCAAGAATATGCCGTTGAGAGTTTGAAAATACGTCGTTGAAAGGTATTAGTAAATGATATATTCCGTGTTAAAAATCCATCATTGATCCCCTCATCGATCTACTTGGCTTACCGACGAAATTATTAGCTCCAAGTTAGATAAAATCCATCTACTTTGGCACTAGTGATGGATAGAGGAGTTGCGTCTATAATCAGATTTTTATTAAGTTTATCGAACACTTAAAACAGTTGTGGTTCTTTGACGATCGCAATTTGCAGCTCTCCCGTGACAAGCTCTCGGCCGGGATGCTTTTGCCACTTTATGACCAACTCTTGTTCTACTAGGTGTATTTGCTCTTCATTCTTCTAGGCAGATTCCCTCCAATTTGGGAGAATGTTGGAACAAACTCCAAGAACTAATTTCCCTGTAAAATACCTGTGAATCACACCATGTACACATTGCTTTATTCTTATGTTTATGTAATTTGGACTTTTATAATTATATTTAACATCTTGTTACATGTACGTAAAGATTTACATAATAAATTACATAATGACGCATGACATTATATCATTTGTCAGTTTAAAATATAATCAACTTTTTTATGTATAAGTAGCAAAATCAATTATTTAATGAAGTAATATAATTATTAATTAAACGAAGTCTATTGGACAAGAGATGATTGAGATTGAACTTGAACCAATTGCGGCACTTGTCTTTTACTAGGCTAAATTTGAATGTAAGAAACTATACTAGGTAAGGACCAAGGGGTTATGGTTTTTAAATCTATGGATTGACATTTGGGTACATGTTTGAGTTTAACGAACTTTGATATTATATTAAGACATAAGGTTCTACTTTTAAAAAGAATTTTTTGTTAAAATTATAAGTACTCCAAACCCAATCATGTTTGCTATTTATTTTATGATTATTAGATGTGGGATTTATCCCTTTATAACATATTCTCGTAACATGGTAACTCTTTAGAGCATATCAATTTTGAAATACATATGTTCGTTTGAATCTTAATCGAATTGAGTTGCTCGATTAATCTTAATAAACTTATCTCAAATTGTCAACATTATTAAGAGTAATAGCATAAACCATTATTTGTTGGTTATTTCTTTTTATTAATATTATTTTATGTGAAATTTATTCCTTAATAGGGACGGAGATATGGGGAAGTCAAGCCCAATTCTTTTTCAATTTTATTTTTTTAGGGAATTTTTTTTTTCTATGTATTGGACCTGTCCCTAGCTCCGTCACTGTTCCTTAACATGCTATCGTAAAATAGTGAGTCGTTAGAGTAGATCAATCTTAAAATCTTTGTAATCGTTGAGTTTAATAGACCCTTAAAAGATTTGAGATTCTATTTCAAAAAATCAATATTTTAAGAGTAATACAAATCCTTATACTTTAATTATTTATTTTATTATTATTTAATTTGACATTTATCCTTTAACCTTATTGTTTTATATTTAATTCACGAATTTGAAGAGAGATGAATTAAATATTTTAGAAAACGTGTTTCTAAAATCACCAGGATGATATTATTTTCAACAACTTGGTGACATCGCACTAAGACATCCATATATGTGGATATTCGTAGCTGCAAAGTATGCAAGAAATGAAGGATACATTAGACAATTGTGAAATGGCACCCTGCTAATAAGTCAACAGCTGCCTATAATTTTTCAGTGAAGTTTATTGGCCAATTTCATCATACCACGCAAAAATTCCCGACTATGGCAAAAAGTTGTGCAATAATTTTTATTCTCCTATCACTAAGGAATTATATTTCTGTTATTAAATAAAGAAGAGAAAGCATAAACTATATTAGAATCTAATTAATAATCGACATAGACATAAAACTTGCACGCGTACAGTATCAATCTCTAACGATAATTAAAGTATTTTCTATGTAATCGTAGATCCTACGGCAACGTGTATTGCACGTTGCCAAAAGTAAGTTGGAACTCTACGGCGACATCAAAGCCCGCAACGTGCACCCGAACGCTGCCAAAAGTCTATGGCAACGCTTTTCGCGCATTGTCATAGGCAATTTCTGGTGTTGTGTAAGCAAACACAAGTGGTGTTTTAAAAAATATCCAACGCAAGCTGACAAAGACTCCACTAATCTGACTTAACGGAAAAGATAAATAATGTCTAGATGTAGAGGTTGTGTTAGAAATGCTGGCTCAACAATTTAGTTGATTATTTTTCTATTTTTATATATTACAATTTCTTTCTCTTTCGCTCGATTTTATTATCTTTACTTTTGGTGTTAATAAAAGACTGTAGACAAAAATATTGAAAATAGATGGAACATATTGGAGATTTTTTTATTCTTATTTTTTAGATTTAAGCATCTATTCATTAGACATCATTAGAATATCGATTGAAATTCCATTTATTTAAATACCACACGGATGGCAATCCATTGAGTACATAGAAGACAATCTTATTGAGTCCATTTTATGGATTTTTATACACATATTTTATCCTAATATTTCTTACATTTCTTATATGTGTATAAAATTTTTGTGTTTATGTATTATGTATTTGCATATATAATAGTTGTAATAGATTTCAAGTCGACGAGGCAAAGTGGGTAGGTAACTGATTTGTCCACAAAATTCTTGTTCATAGAAAAATAACGAGACGAAAAATTATAAATTATAAAGAAAAATAATGAACTATCAAAACTTTCCACTATGTGAAAAATTGTTACAATCATATAGAATTTTCTACTTTATCAATTTAGAAAAAATAATATCGAAAACTTTACCATACCATCAACTTCCAACAGTTATAAAATTCACGATGTTAGGTTTTACAATTTTATTATAAAAGTTCTCAAATCATGTATATATATAAAAAAAAATATTGTTACGCAAAAACGAGTATAGACAATATAAAAATAACAAGAACACAAGATTTTATGTGGAAATCTAATACAAAAAAAAAAAAAAAAACACGAGTAGAGGAGGAAAAAATACTACATATCAAAAATGATTACAAGTACACAAAATATATTTAATAAAAAGGTTCTCCATTTTTTCTTATAATTTTAGTCTCATCACATTTGTGCCAAGCTTCTCTGAAGTTTCCACCTTTTTTTTTCGCCATAATTCAATCAATTCTATTCTTTCATTTTGGAATGCTTGGAGGAATCATTCCCAACAATCTTCACCTTGATAAAGAACGAGCCAAAGCTCTATCAACTCTTCACAGCTCTTTTTCACAATATTTAGTAAAACATTGACAAACTTTGACAGCCTCAATTCACAAAACAGAAAATTAAAATATTTCATTATATTAGTATAATTACGTAGAATCAACAAACTCCAAGAATTTCTCAGCACATGTCGAATAAACTTGCTAAAATTTATAGTACAACTGTACAACTCCTTGCTTAACTTTTTGTCAGCTTATCTGTCACCGACATCTATTTCACCACACCCTTTATCAATGTCAATGTGCAAACATGTGGACTGCTAGTCATATCCTCTATCATGACAACTAATGCATGCCACGAAACGGCTACGTGCAATGCACATTGCCATAGATCTACGGCAACGTTTATTGAACGTTGTTGTTAGATCCTACGGCAACATGTAATGCACGTTGCCAAAAGTTGGAACTCACGGCGACATCAAAGCCCGCAACGTGCATCCGAACGCTACCAAAAGTCTATGGCAACATTTTTCGTGCATTGTCATAGGCAATTTCTGGTGTAGTGTAAGCAAACACAGGTGGTGTTTTAAAAAATATCCAACGCAAGCTGACAAGGACTCCACTAATCTGACTTAACGGAAAAGATAAATAATGTCTAGATGTAGAGGTTGTGTTAGACATGCTGGCTCAACAATTTAGTTGATTATTTTTCTATTTTTATATATTACAATTTCTTTCTCTTTCGCTCGATTTTATTATCTTTACTTTTGGTGTTAATAAAAGACTGTAGACAGAAATATTGAAAATAGATGGAACATATTGGAGATTTTTTTATTTTTATTTTTTAGATTTAATATCGATTGAAATTCCATTTATTTAAATACCACACGGATGGCAATCCATTGAGTACATAGACGACAATCTTATTGAGTCCATTTTATTGCTATAATTATTTATTAGTAAAAAAATCAGTAACCATTGACAAACTTTGACAGCCTCAATTCACAAAACAGAAAATTAACATATTTCATTATATTAGTATAATTACGTAGAATCAACAAAACTCCAAGAATTTATCAGCACGTGTCGAATAAACTTGCTAAAATTTATAGTACAACTGCTTTGCTTAACTTTTTGTCAGCTTATCTGTCACCGACATCTATTTCACCACACCCTTTATCAATGTCAATGTGCAAACATGTGGACTGCTAGTCATATCCTCTATCATGACAACTAATGCATGCCACGACGATGAAAATATATTACTCAAGTGAATATTGTCTCCAACAAAAAGAGTCACACAGTCTATATGAGTTCGAGCAGTTAGTTGAGTCTGTTCCATCTTTTGAACAAATTTTTTTGATGTGATTAGGTTATCCGAACTTGATGACGTTGAGCATGTACATGACCTTTTTTATTCACAAATCGTCCAATGAATATTTGGATTTTTTTTAATGATTGTTGAATACATAATTATATTCATATGTAGGCATTTTCAAAATTTGAATTTCACAAACTTTATGAACTGGATTATTATAATTTATAACTAATTATAGCATGATTTATGTAAAAATATTATTTATAGTTTCCAAATGCGTGCCACTTAAGTCATATCGATAACATGTCATCAAACCCTTCCAATTTTGCAAGCATTGTTTACGCATGATGAATGAGCTACAATTTTCAAAGTTGAGCGACTGATTGGACAGTTTTTAAGTTCAGTGATCCCGTGAGAATTTAAAGAAAAGTTCAGTGACTATATAGGGAATTAACTTGCAAAATATATGTGCATTCCACTTCAATTCGTTTTAACCTAAAAAAACTAATGGGCTTGGACCATATTTGGAATAAATTAAATAAACTAAAGGAGAACTCGAGAAGGGTAAATTGAATACTTTAGAAGAATTCGACCGAACACTAAAATAATAATGAATCTTGATTGGCGAATTAAAGGATTCATAAGAAAAATTGTAAGTCCTAGCATCCACATTCATACTTTTAAAACCCAAATTCGATAAATTGTGTACGTTAGATAATTTTGTTTAGTTAGAGTAATTTTGATACCAATCACAAACCTTATTATTTGTTTTCAATCAAATTAAAATTAAAAATAATTTAACCAATTGTTAGATAGTAGTTCTCATGGAAACGATATCCGAACTCATTTGTTCAGTATATTACTTGTTATGATCCGTACACTTGCAAGATATAAAAATTGACAACACGCGTAAGATGACTACGATAGTGAATGACTGCAAATAATATTATTCACGTCAAAGAGAAGATCCAAACATTTTGTTGAACTACCTCATTTAAGCCTTAGACCTATCCTGGTTTAGGGCGTGTTCAGTAGAGATTAAAATTGAAAATATAGCCGTTATTGGGTCTCACTCGTCTAATAAAAGTAAACAATAACGGTTAATTTTTCAATTTTAATCCGATTTTAATATCTACCGAACACCCTCTTAATATCCATGTTCGTGGATTGATTTGCTTACCATACCCTCCTCCAGCTCCCATGTTTAACAATTATATGTTGAACTACCTCATTTAAGCCTTAGACCTATCCTGGTTTAGGGCGTGTTCGATAGAGATTAAAATTGAAAATATAGTTGTTATTGGGTCCCACTCGTCTAATAAAAGTAAACAATAACGGTTAATTTTTCAATTTTAATCCGATTTTAATATCTACCAAACACCCTCTTAATATCCATGTTCGTGGATTGATTTGCTTACCATACCCTCCTCCAGCTCCCATGTTTAACAATTATGTCTAGAACTTCTCTAAGAAATGAAGAATGACCAAGATATTCCAAAAATATGGTGGTCGCCAACAAGTCACCATCTTTGTTGGACATATTAAGAGTGAAAACACAATTTCATATTAATTAGATATCAAAGTATTGAGTTACATATAAGGATTTCGATTACTCCTAACAATGAATAATTTAGAATTTAGAAACTACTAACAGACACAAAAGAAATTGAGATTTTATAGGAAACCTATTCCACGTTATAAACCAGCATAATCCTCAAGTAATGGTATTTTTGGTATATCTCATACTCATCTATTTTACGAGGTATCCTCAAATTTTTTTATTTTTTCATTTTTTTTTTCAATTAAGGGTTGATTGAATTCGGGAGCTTATAACTTCCGTGGTGTTTTCACAAAAGAATAAGTTCCAATTGATCAAAAGACTATTTTACGAAAACTTGATAAATTTAAGCTGAGCTACATATATTTTTGTTTGAATATAATATAAGTCAACATATGATAGAAGTTTACATAAACTGCCAATCTTATATTTTGAATAGTGATTTTTAGGAGATTGTGTATTAAAAAAAAAAAATGTGTTTACGTACAAAATATTTATTGTTGAACGTGTAAGTAATTGAAATTAAATATATAAAAAAAACGAGTTTTTAAATAATAACCATCAAGCTAGACAAATAAAAGTATCAGGTGCCTGCAAGAGCATGAAATCCTAGGCTTTATTATGTCCACTGAAGAAATGAGAAGTTGGAAAAAAAAAAAAAAAAAAAACGTGGTGTGAGTAGGAGGGCATTTTACTAGGTGCGTCTCAATTCACAAGGCACCCCACCTACTCTTGCCTTCAATCATGCTATACAAATAGATTCAAAAATAGGTTAAAAAAATATGGAAACACGTGAAAACATATAATTGGACTGTTTGAAAAAAAAAAATCCAAGCAAATACTATCGAATTAGTCTGTCCATCATTTTCCTATCTTTGAGTCTGTTCAATCATCATTATTCTCGTACCTTTCACCTATTATATGTACTATGCCATTTTTTGTAACACAAGTTTATTAAGGCTGTGTTTGAACCTTATTTGTTGTAAAAAATAATGAGTTTTGTAATATTTACTTTTTGGAAAATGTGAGGGTTAAAAAAATAAGGAAAAAAACTTGGATTTACGTTCAAATTATTTTACTAAGATAATATGTGGTTGAAAATAAGTTCGAGAAAATAATGGATTTTTAGGTAATATGGTTCAAACAAAAACTAAGAATCGTCACCCCTAACCATGATATAAATGAAAAGTGGGATACAGATCTATTCGATTGTTTGAAAATTGGAAAGTATCGGCCTAAAATGTAAAGATCGAAATCTTACTTTAATTTAATTAAAACAAAAACTAAGAATCGTCGCCTCTAACCATGATAGAAATGAAAAGCGGCATACGATTGATTCAATTGTTTGAAGATTTTTAAGATGAAAATCTTACTTTAATTTAGTAACTTCATCTAAATTTGTACACTAATCGTTTGTTGTTGTAGTTGTTGATGAAATTTAAGCAGTTCGACCCTAACAATATCTAGATGGAGTGAATATGTATTTAATGCGAAATTAAAAACAATCATGAATTAAATAACAACATGTCACTTTTAATTTTTATCTAGATGGTTAATTGTGCAAGTCAAATTATCATATGTTGAATTACTGCAGTTTGCATATCATGAGCAATAAATAATAAAGCAGTAAGAACACAAGAATTGTTCACGGAGAAATCCAACTGGGAAAAACTCTGGACACTTTGCTAGTGAATCCACTATAAACGATTATGTACTTATAGTCTACCAGACTAGACGACTACACGAACTATCTGATCTCCTGACTGCAAGTCTGACAGCTCTCCTGAATTATGT
>CAIGRF010161262.1:0-13749 GCA_903798235.1 Fraxinus ornus
TAAGTAGATTCCCAACAGTAACTTGTTAATCCATGCATCACCATCAGAGTCATATGCTTGAGGTTTCACTAGTACAAGAATCCGAGCGGGCCTTTAAATTGCTTAGAAAGTAGATGCATAATTTCTTCAAAGCTCAATTGTCAAGTTCCATTGGTACAATTCTTTCTCTGGAACCATTAAATTCAGGTTGATCAAACCAGACTTTTCTTCATAATCAAACTTCTCTTCTTTCATATCAATCAGTATTCTCTCAGGTCTGACTGATGAATAGGCCCCAAACACGCCACAACCGCGAACCCTAATGTTAATAATTCCAGTTTCCGGGGATCCATAGTTTAGTTCTGTAATTGCTCCACCAGAATTGAACATCTTGAGGAGACCTATTGGAGCAAAAGCAGCCCCATTAGATAACCGTTTGATTGGAACAACTGTGAAGACTTCATATTCTCGAGCTTGAAGCTGAATCGGCAGGGACTTGTTCTTTGGAAGATAGAGCACATTCCCTGCAATTGGCATCCACAAGAACTCAGTGGACCAAATTGGGCAAGTTGCATAGTTGGTACCAGCATTCAACAAGTCTCTCTTTAAGGAGAGGTCTTGGGTTCAATTCACTAAGGACGAGAATATATCCACGTAGGGGCCCAACCACTAGAGGGCTGTACTGATAAATAAAATGCATGAATAACCCCTAAGCCAAACGAATGAAACAGGGCAAGATGGGGAAGTCCGTGGTTGTTACAATACCAGTATTAAGTGTTGAGCACACAAAACTTACCACCTCTATGCGAATACACAATAGTATCTCCAGTCCATGCATGCTCAGCGATGTTGGTCAAATAATGAACATCCTTAGCTTGGATGGTGCAGGACACTGCGCCTGGCTGTTCGTTGTGGACGAGATTCTTCGTACTAACTCGACACCATGCAGCTCCTTGGCAATTAAACACCCCAAGAATTCCAGTGAAGTCATTCATATTCCATATTTTCAGAAGACTGCAACGAAGTCCATAAGTTGTTATAAGACAGCCAAAAATGCTCAGGATAATGAACTTAATACTGTCCATTGCTTTCCAGTCTTGTCTATCAAACACGACAAGAGAGTTTCAAGAATGCATAAGATCTTTCTATGTCATACCTTTTTCCATCTCTAGTAGGGTCAGAAAACAAGCAATCTCTAGTTGGTCTCCCGGGAAGTTTGGCCCTCAGTGTGGAACCATCGGGGAGTACAAGTTTCTTCAAGACGAAGAAATCATGGTGCCCGGGTTTGTCACTGCACGATATACGGTTTTATAATTCATAAATATTATAGTATGACCAAATGTGCCTGCCACAAGTGTAAATTTTGAATCATAATAGAGCACCTAACGTAGATTGAACAACCTCCAACAGCACGAGCTGCTCCATGGTACTCAGCCATGGGGTGCAAGCTCTGCAAGATGAAAGCAATTCTTAAGTTAACATCTAATAATTTAGAATTATAACAAATATTTCAGGCACAAAGAATGAAGAATTATTGGCTAGATTTAAAGAAAGGAAATTGAAAATAAGAAGGCAGATTCACGTGAAACATGTCCCAGTCAGGCTGCATAAACTCGCCAATGAAAAAGGTGTTGTAAGCAACTGATGCGATATGTATCGTGTGCGATGCTGGATCTCTTGGAAAGAAATCATCAGACGCCCTAATAACAGCGGCTTTCTTTGCACTGCCACAATCAAGTTAAAGATATCTAGAATCAAATGGATAAGAAACTTAGTATTACGAAGCCACAAGACTATCAATTGCATATTTGTGTATGCAAAACCATACAGTACCATCCAATGCTATTCATTCTTTCCTAAAGATCATACCATAAGCGGGGATGTGGAAGAATTTTCTACCTGTACAAGGCATCCGTGCTGTGACTCATACAAGAAATAATTTCATTATTCGGGAAGTTCTTAGAGATGGACATCTCTAATGCTTCATGGTATTTCCTTGCAAGTTTCACTCTTCCACCATTGCCCGCTCCTAGAGTTTCTAGTATGCTTTGATTATCTACTTTAACCCCATCTACGCCGACAGAAGCTAGGTAAGAGTGCAGGTCATTGTAGAAGGCGTAGACTTTCTCTGGGTTCACAAGGCAAACCCGGTTTTTCATAATGCTTCTTAAAACGAAACAAATGCCATTGGACTCAACCCCAGGGGACGGAATGGGGTTTACAATTGTGGGTTCGTACTGTTGCATTTCAGCTACGCCGGGCAAAACACCTCCCCAGTACCCTACTATTGCATGCCACACATAAACATACCTACAAAATCAAGAAAAATAAAATGTAATGGCACAAGTGCCAAGCTTAAATTATTTCAACAAGAATAATCTGAAATTTTACTTATAAATGCTTTACTTCAAAGAAAATTGGTCTTTGATCTCAGTAACAATTTGGTGAAATCCTATTGACTGATCATCCACCTCGGAACCCTCTCCACCATCTTTCTGAAATTTGTGGTTCTCTTTAATATGAATTAACCGATTTGAAAAGCTGGAAACAAAAGAATACTGATTTTCAGCTGCTAATAGGTAAGATGCAAACACATTCCAAACAACATTTTGAATAAGATGCTTACTTGGCAGTGTCGTCAAATTTGGCTTCGACACTGGTGGTATCCATACAGACTGATTGCCATCCATCGTCTATAATTACAAACTTAGGTGAAGCTCCGCCTTTCTCCAAACTGCAAGAAAGCAATACTAGTCATGCTCTTGTTCTATTGCAAATTGTTAGATTTTAGTAAATTATGTTGCTCTATTAAGGGGTAGTTTGGCATTTTTCTTCTATTAATGCTATATAGTTTAGGGTTTTACACTTTCTTTTATCCTCTTGAAGTCCTTTCCCATTATTGAATAATAAGATTGGGTCTGGTTTACACAAAAGTACCTCGAAACTCAACAACATTCAAATAAATGGGTAGGAACATTGAATACCTTTCTAATCCTTGTTTCACCCCCTCGGCTGTTACATCAGTATAAAAAGCATCCCACGTGCACCATCCAAACCAATTCAACAAGTCGGGCATCTGATTATGAAGAAGAACAAAGTTATTAGAATGCAAATGTTGAAATGTATCCATAAGACGGTAAATCAAAGAAATGGCTCCTTTAGAACTAGTATTTCGGTACCTCCTTTTTGTCACGATGGCAGAATGTCCCCATATGTGTTTCCAAAGACCTGTGCAACAGCAATAATTTCATTAAACTTCAACTTATATTTTTGCACAAGGGAAAACACAAACGTTTTTGTTATAACAAAAAATGATGCAATATCGAATCAAAAGAGCTGAATGTTGACTAGCCTAGCTGCTTTAGAAAATTCAGTTGAACTGCAAAAATACATTTGATCTTAAAATTTTTGTGGTTTTTTACTTTTGAACCAATTGATATACTAGACTAAGTGTAAAAGCCTTTTTAGTTAGATCAAAAGAATATAAATTCCAATACTACAAATGACCAAGAACTTAATTATGGGATTAAAGAGTTTATAAAGTAATCTAAATAATATATCTACATCCTTGATCTCATAATCTTATAAGATTAATTGTATAATACACATATTGTCGGGGAGCCCCATACTAACAGCACGTTGCAACCAACCGAAGTGGCGAAATAAAGATTCATGCAGTTTATCTCAAATTTATTGTGAATGAAGCTTAGTTTGTCATTGTCTAATCTCAAAATCCTATGTCAAGGAAACTTTGAATTAAATCAGCTATCAAAATGAGGACCGAATTGAACGCACTTGACTGCATTTGCAATGACATCATACGGATCGGACCCAGAAGCCACATAAACCAGATGTTTCCCTTCAAATTCTTGCACCACAGGATCCCCTGCAAATAGCAACAACAGAAACCCAACTTTTAATCTATATGACTACATGCTTTTAAAATTTTTATGAATTATTATATTTCAAGTATCAACGTTGTACCACTTTCCAAGCAAATCTCCAATTCATTGTTGGCATTCCCCTGAAGAACAGCCCTGAAATCGCCCTCAAGAATGGGCAAGAAAACGGTGTAAAACACTGATTGAGATTGGTTTTCCCCGTCTTCAGTTTCTTCTCCAAAATGATAAATGTTTGGTACTTCCAACATCAAAAACTGTGTCTCATTAGGTATATCTTGGCCACACATTCCCATCCATTGTGTCATCCACCACAACTTGAAACGATAAAGACACATAAATCTTAATCCCCTGCAAATCAACACCACCTCACATCAACACAAATTTACCGAATCCCACATTGCTAAGTTAAGTCTAGATTTTTAAACTTTAACCACTTTCACAGTTCACACTCCATTTATTACTAGTTTTAATGGTGAGTTCTACCTAATGTGGTTGTAACATTTGCTATTAGAGTATACGCCCTTTCAAAGGAGTACGAACAAGACTTATTGCTAACTAAAACTGGCTGTACGTTTATAACTCCATTGGAAAGAAGATCAATCCCTTAAACATGCACTTTATTTATGGCATAATTGTACATCTCATATTGAATATAGAATTTAAATGTGACTCCTTTCTCAAGCTTTTAAACTAGGTGGTTCATCAGAGCCTCGTAGAACCTGATTCCAAGTATTGTCGCCACCTCTTGCTTAAAACTTTTAGACGAAGTGGTTCAATATCCTTGAAATATTAAATTATTATTTATTCTATCTACAGATGTATCACCATTAATTGGGCACCCTCCATTTTTACAAGTCAGGTGAAGTTTAAAGGTGAGCTCTACTAACTTCTCCAAGAACATAAATTCTGACCATTTTTACTAGAAATAAATAAACAAAACTTACTTGAGTTTCCCAATAGGAAAAACCAGGCGGCTTCCGATGTGATTAGATTTAACCCCAACGAAAGTCCCATTGTGGGTTTCCGCCGGAGTTAACAAAATGTTGTCATGAATATCAGTGAGCATACAGTTGCCGGAAACACTCAAATTTCCGTCTGACAGAAATATATCAGCTTCTTCACCGGCAACCATTTTCTTGTTTTCAAGTTTTTTTTTTTTTCTTTTTTTTGGAGTTTCAGAGCAGTTTCAGAAATATGCTTACACAGTTACACGTTACTGCTGCAAGAATGATTGAATCGATAAGAATCAATTTGTATTTCCATGGTAGAGAAAATTGTGTTAGTTTTCATAAATATTTACAAAAAATTATTTCATCCGATTTTTCCCATTTTTTATTTTGTTCAAGAAGATTCCACTCTAGTCGCTATACGAGGGGAAAAAAACAAAAAATAATCTTTGTCATTCTGTGCATGTCTTTGTCCTACGTGTCCGAATTTCCTACATGTTTGGCTTAAGTTTAAACGTAAATTTTAAAATTGATATTTTTATTTGTCAAAACATAAAAAATAAATATTAATTGTCTAAACTAGCTTTATCACACAGTTATTATACCATAGCAAAAATATTACCAAACGGGCCCTTAACATCCATCTTGGCAAAAAAGAATTTGAAAAATAACAAAATAAATAAGAAAAATAACCAAAGAAATGAAAAAATATCACCAACATCCTTAACCCGCCCCCAAAATCCTCATCGCTCCACCACCACAATCAATACCCGCCAATACAATTTACTTTTAGCCCTTGTTTGGTTTTGATAAAAATTATTTTTTAATAAATTTTGACTGATGAAAGTTATAGATTCAATGCACTATATAGCTAAAAACAAATTAAAAGGGAAAAAAAACAAATTTTAAGAAATGGGAGCCAAACAAAAATATATCAGCTTCTTCACCGGCAACCATTTTCTTGTTTTCAAGTTTTTTTTTTTTTCTTTTTTTTGAAGTTTCAGAGCAGTTTCAGAAATATGCTTACACAGTTACACGTTACTGCTGCAAGAATGATTGAATCGATAAGAATTTGTATTTCCATGGTAGAGAAAATTGTGTTAGTTTTCATAAATATTTACAAAAAATTATTTCATCCGATTTTTTATTTTGTTCAAGAAGATTCCACTCTAGTCTCTATACGAGGGGAAAAAAACAAAAAATAATCTTTGTCATTCTGTGCATGTCTTTGTTCTACGTGTCCGAATTTCCTACATGTTTGGCTTAAGTGTAAACGTAAATTTTAAAATTGATATTTTTATTTGTCAAAACATAAAAAATAAATATTAATTGTCTAAACTAGCTTTATCACACAGTTATTCTACCATAAGCAAAAATATTACCAAACGGGCCCTTAACATCCATATTGGCAAAAAAGAATTTGAAAAATAACAAAATAAATAAGAAAAATAACCAAAGAAATGAAAAAATATCACCAACATCCTCAACCCGCCCCCAAAATCCTCACCGCTCCACCAGCACAATCAATACCCGCCAATACAATTTACTTTTAGCCCTTGTTTGGTTTTGATAAAAATTAATTTTTAATAAATTTTGACTGATGAAAGTTATAGATTCAATGCACTATATAGCTAAAAACAAATTAAAAGGGAAAAAAAACAAATTTTAAGAAATGGGAGCCAAACATGAACTTACTTTAGTTTATCCTCAAATTCAGCAAATAGGAAATAGCACACAGTGGAAAGTGCGCAAAGTGCGCAAAGCAATTCTGTAAACTGAGGGGAAAAACAAACTTCATATAAAATTGCAAAAGGACAAGTTATACACGTACAAAACTGCACATTATCCAAACAAATTACTAACAGAAAAAAACCCAAAAGTCCACTCAAACTTCTACACATTTCAAGAAAGAAAGGGAAAAACCAAAGAAATCGAAAAAGAAAGTTCAACTTTACACATCTCATCCCCTCGTCTTGAAACTCCTGAGAATTTTGTACAAACATTTCGATTTCACCACAAGTCCTCGGTATTTCTTTTACCACGGTGCTTTTACTTGTAATCATTTAGTGGTCATGAGCATAGAGTTTATGACATGCATGATCAGGCGAATGTTGGCAAGCTCGGAGCCATTAGTGGTTGGAAGGTTGCGATGGTGGTTCAATACTTGATATACTTGCTCGAATATGGGACGGACGTGCACCACAATCATTGGGTCGGTTGGATTTATGGCAGATAAAACCTCCATCATCCATGCTAGTTTGCGAGGTGTCTCTTTGCTAATATCGCAAGACAATTGTTGCAGAAGAGAGAGAAGAACACCTTGGCTCAGAGGGAGGGGATTTATCGATAAAATTCCAGGCAAATCGACCTGGTAGAACAGAAAATGAGCATTGAGGCATAAACTAACACATAAACAGGACTTCGAAAAACAAGAAAGCAATATGGGATTGCAAACCAGTAAAATACACAACATACTGAGCCCATGATTTACCACCATTAAAACACAACTCTTTTTATTTCAAACTCATTTTCAACCACACATTCTCACAATAAAATATTCTGCATGTAAACCCAAAAAAATTTCTTACTTTTTAACCACACATTCTCCAAAAAAATCACTATTCCAAAACTCACTTTCCCCCCAAAAAAACTCATCATAATGGTTGTCAAACGGGGGCTGAATTTCCACAAAAATAAGATGTGAATTTGACTTTTAAATGTAGGAATGCACTATTCAAAGAAGGGAATTAATTTCATATTTCCAAAGAATAAAATGGAGGAATTTGTTTGAAGTCCACTCTGTTCCACAATCTCCACTAAAAGTCAAACCCAAACCCGGGAAGAATTCAGCAAGCACTGTCACCGTTGTCAAAATTAAACTAAAAAATCCTTTTCGCATGACATAAATTTACCTTAGTATTCATCAAATGACAATGCCATGTACATATGCTTAACCATATCTGAAATCTAATTAAGAATAGTAACATTTCGTTCATTAATCTACTCAACAATTTTCTTCTTAATATATCAGGCATGGAAAAAAAAAAACCGGATCTTAACAAAGCAATGCAAAGCACAATTCATAAAAGCATATCTGAGACATAAACAACAGCATAGTAGAACCTACCTGAGAGCATAACCACGATACAATAGAAACGTCACTCCTTTGCAGGGCTGCAGTGAAAGCCTCCTCATATTTACGCTCGGCAATCAATCTAGAAAGCTCTTTCGTTGGATCAAGAGGTACCTCAAGCTATTGAAACAGGAACTTATCGATTCAGAATGCAGAACAACGATAAATATTTTTGAGAGCAGAAAACAGAACTATCATTCCAGATTTTACCAAAAAGCTAAACAAACAAGAAGAATAGAGCAGACCTTCTCATGGAGACCACCCAAGGGACCGTTACTGAGTTGGCTAAGCAATGGATTTGGTGCTTTGGAATTGGCTCCGGCAACAGCAAGTGCTAACAACTTTCTTTGACCATCAAGTAACTCACTGCTTAGAGTATTCATGGCCGATGCTGAACTAATAGCATCCTAAAATAAGTAGAGGGAATTAGTGGGGTGTATGGATAACAAATTAAAGAAACCACCAGGACAATCAACTAACTGATTGGGTAATCAACTTCAATTAGCAAGAGAAAAAGAGATACAGAATCAGCTAAATTATGTACCCTTAGAGCAATTGCCAATGGTGAATGTGAAGTCTCAAAATGTTGCTGAGCTGCGGCTGTATGTTCAGTTATTCCTTTCTGAAAAGCAGCATCAACTTGCTCAAACATTGCTCTGCATGACATCTCAAAAGCAGGCACCACAGAAGCTTCCAAACTGGATTTTAAAGCTTCCTGCATTACAAATTAGAAATAAAGTATATCAATCAAAGTTGTCCAGATTCATTTGACCACATAGCTACGGCCACATCCAATTAACAATTCTTATGAGGTGCAAGGCAGGGGAGGTTTACCAAATTATCATGTAAAATCAGGAAGTTTTGCTCACTCTATTAAATAAAAAACCAAAGAAACTATATAATTATGATTCAAATGGAAATATTAAAATATAGTGCCAACAGAAGGAATGGGCTGATTTTTATCTCCAAAAGAAATTCAGTTATTACAGTGTTAAACCCACAGGGATCGGTCTCAAGAAAATGTTGTTGCAGCAGGATTGCTGCATATATCATGAAATTATTCTTTCCATCCCGAAGAGTATAGAAGGTAGGTATTGAGGGCCCGCACACGAAGATACAGATAAAGTACAAATAAAGTACAACCAATAACACAACAGAAGCAATTCTAAAAAGTAATTTGAAGTCTTTATACAAGCATTCAAAGTTAATTTAATCACTTTAATTGTTGTCCTACTCTTTCCAACGTGCAATGTACCGAAATAAGGGCATCGTTTCACAACACAACTATTTATTTATCAGACTTCTCAGTTATACCCTCAACAAAATGACACATTGCAAAGTTGCAAACAAAAGCCATCATTATTTCTACATGTTCTTGCCTCACATCATTTCATTTTTTTTGAAAGGTACCTCACATCATTTCATCGAGAGCAAAAAAGGAAATACAGAAGTTTAAAGCTCAACAACGTGACAACAGATATCAAAATCCTTCCCTAAATATGGTACAATAAGTAAATTATATATTTTCCAAAGCTTGAATCAAATTTCTATTTTTCTACTTATCTCTTTACCTGAAGTGCTTGCTTGCCAGAAGTTTGGAATTGAGTTTGGATTTGCCTAGCAACTGTGGCTTCAAGTTTAGAGCTGACCGATTTCTCCAGTTGATTCACAGCTTTATCACTCACTCCTTTCTGATCACATGAAATCCCTTAGGATCTGGACTCGAGATAACAATAGAAGACAGTCAAACGAAGATAGAAAATGGGAAATTCTAACCTGGAAGGCCTCTGTGATTGATGTGGATACTGTTTTCTCAATAGAGGGGATAACTGTGCGTGCTACTGCTTGTCCAACTGCCGTTAGTTCTTTCTTGACAGTTTTCTCTACAATTGATGGCAAGTCCTTGTTTAAGCAATTATTTATCATATTTGTTAGTTGCTGTGTACCATCCCGTGATGCCTTTTCCTGCTTTGCAATCTCTTCCTGAAATCGAGCCCACATAGCATCAGC
Organism: Fraxinus ornus; assembly: GCA_903798235.1. Taxonomy (NCBI): domain Eukaryota; kingdom Viridiplantae; phylum Streptophyta; class Magnoliopsida; order Lamiales; family Oleaceae; genus Fraxinus; species Fraxinus ornus. Next base: position 9,972 of record CAIGRF010161262.1, read on the forward strand.
ATTGGCCTCGACAACCTTCTCCATCCTCCGTCCCAGTGCCGCCTCAAGTCTTCTGCCTTCTTTGGTAACTGGGACAGCAACCATCCCTGTCATCTGCTTCTGCATCTCCTTTTGTGTAGCAACAAGCTGATAAAAGAGGGTAAGGGTGGGTATGCATTTGTTCACAGACAACAAAACATGCCGTGGACAATTACTTTTAGGGTGTGTTTGAGCCACATTATTTTGGAAGAATGTATTCTAGAATAGTAGATTGATGGAGAATGTGTGGTTGAAAAAGAANTTGAAAAAGAAGGAAAATTTATTAATGTGATGGAAAATATTAATTTATTGAAAAATGTGTGGTTGAAAATAAATAGAAGAATGAGAATGAAAATTTTAATTTGTACCAAACAGGGGCTTAGTTGCTAATAAATACCGGCAAATATGCTATGTGATGCACAACCGATAATTTGCTAGAGAGAGAGCAATCCCAGTAATATTGGGTCTGCAATTGGCTCAATGCAAGACAACAAATTAAAAATGATATGGCACTATGACAAGAATGGGGTCTGGCCAAACGATTGCATAGAATTTCTCGGGAAGAAAAACAAATTTCTGCTCAAAGATAAAACCTGATTTCAGGAGAACGAAATTACTTGAGCCCAGAACAATGATAGGTCAAACAATTACAAAAATAGACAATTCAAAAAAAATATTCATACTTTCTAGGCCAAACAAACTACGAGGTCGAAGAGGATATAACAGATCTGAAAGACCCAAGTATGAAGAATGATGTAATCATCAAATACATCCCTTTGGTATACTTGTTGTAAGAAATAAATAACATGAGTCCCAAGTATAATTATGCAATTATGTTTATATACGGTGAAGAATAAGTACAGAAATAAAGTTCGAGAAATAAGCTCCAATTAAATCACCTGATTAAGCATCTCTTGCATGGACAAAATTTGTGCAAATGCAGTTTCTACAGAAGGATTACTTGAGTTGATGCCTGGTTCATTAGAAGAATCTGTTGAATTGATAGCACCAGGTGATGGTGAAGATGGGCTTGATCCTTGAGCACTTTTTCCCTTATGCTTTTTCCCTTTTGTACTTGGTACAGGTGGTTGTTGAACTGGCATAGGTATTGACGAATCGATAACCTTCTTAGATACTTCCTTTGTAGAGTCATTGACTTCTTCATCTGGAGTTGAAGGTTGGGTCACCGACTCACTTCCACCAGTCCCATCTAACTGCCTAGTTTCCTCTACTATATAAGTATCAGCGGGTAATGTTTGACATTCTCGAGCCATGTCAATTCCTAGATCAGAGGCTTGAGAATAAAAGGATTTCTCCTTGTTCTCTGACCCAAAATTGTGAAGTTCTTCTTGTGAGCCAACATCATTATTTTGACCAAATATTGTATCACCTACAACCTTGACCTCCACCTCCACATTTCTTGTATCATTGCTAATTAGCACATCCTGAATGTTTAGTTCAGGATCGCTTCTGGGTTCACTAGCACGGTTCACTTCAGAAGATGAACTGGCCATCAATATCTCGGAAGGAGTTACCAGATGAGTGGGGTGCTTAAACTTACTATGATGCTCGAGAGGTGAGGAAATATCATCTTGAGAAATTTTATTTTCATCATTTATCGAATCACCATCCATTAAAGTAGCATCAGACGAGTTTGCATGAACAGCATCCTTTTGTCTGTCAACTGAATATTCAACAACTTTAGGATCTGCATCACGATCATTCACCACTGGAACAGGCTCAATGCAGCTTGACGGACTTCTAAAACCAGAAAGTTCCCTGGACAACCTGGGGCTCAGAGGAAGTGGAGGTGAAGCAACGGAAGAAACACTAGGAATATTAGTCACTACAGATAAAGGAACTGGTTTGATTTCAATATTCGGAGTAGAGAACTCTTGTAAGGTGTGTGACTCAGTAGAAGCAGCACTGATGGGGTATCTCGCTGAAGATGCACTCTCTGAGCCACTTTCACGCTCAGATGGTTTTGTTGTTTTATTAGACAAAAGAGTTTCAGTAGATTTACTACCAGCAGGGCCCAAATTGGCAATTCCTTCGATAGTACCAGCATCATGTGAGATGCTAGAGTCCAACTTCTCAAACACCATATTATCCATCGGGGGTGGCAGGCATTGTGACAAGTCCAAAGCATACTGCTGAATAGCCTGAGTCTGGACACAATACACTTGAATAATCTGTTCACCATGAGGTAGTACTTCACTCGTCCCAGTAAAACTCAGTATTGGCATAGTGACAGTGAATTCTGCTATGTAATCCATGCGGGTTGCTGCTGGGTTAGGGCCATATTCCAAGTGCACAGCATATATAGCATTCCTTTTGGCATTTGCCAGCAAAAGAAGACCAGCGTGTGACAAAGCTACAACTTGATTAAAGAAAGCTTCTTCTACTTGCATCTCTGCCGAACTCTTCAATTCCAATGTCTGAGTACAGCGCCATGATTCAGCCTCACTAGGAAGTAACCACCCTTCTTCACTTGCTGATGCCCATGTCTTCAGTTCCCGATTCAATGGACCCTGAACGTATCCTTAAGAAGTCAAATGCAGTAGAGACAATTCAGAAGCAACGGCATATTTGACATAGTTAAAGACAGAAACAGCAGGCAGAGACTAAATGAGTCAAAGAGTAGAAAGCAGGCTCGCAGACACATATATAGTTATCAATTCATTGGTAACAGCAAATTTTTCTTTTGTAATGCCGTTGACAATAAAGGAGCCCCTTGAAGAACAGGAGTATTTTAAATTGCATAACAACTTTACCCCAGATATTTAAAGGAAGTACTAAAAGAAAGATATTCTGATATGTGTACCCCAGTAATGAGTATGATGTGATCTGGGCGATTAGGAGCAGCCAAGAAGGTGACAGAATTAACAGGTTGGCTGTCATGTGGCCGGAGAATTGCAATTGGTAGTGATTTGCGATCTTCCCAAATCTTTATCTGCAATCACAAGCAGAATTGAGTGAAAGGCTTACAAATTGTTTGTCCAAATATTCCAATTATGTCTGCAGAATCACAATATAAACAAAGCATGCACATAATATTCGGTCATCCAGCAATTCAAATCAGGAGACATTACCAAAATCAGTGAAAATTACAAACACCACTTATCCACTGGTTCTAAAACAACTTAGGCCCATTTGGTCAAAAAATTTCAATTGCTAAATCAGAAACACTAAATTAATCAACTTTAGATCTGGTGAGATGTCAGTAGCACCACAAACATTGACTCATTATCAGGTTACCATTCCTCAAAATCACAAATAATTGGTTATCTTTCAACAGATTTCATAGTCATTATCTGAATGATCACAATCATGTTGTGTAAACCAAAATGAACTAGGTCTTTTTTAGACAGTAATAAAGATGGGCAAACATGCAAATAATTAGAACAATTAATTTAGGGAAAATGATTGGAACAGATTTTATCGCTAAAGCCTCAGTCGTCTAGAGGTCTGGCCAAAAGAAAATGCTGAAAGGGAAAGAAAAAAGTTCACAAACCAGTTAGTTACAACATCTGAATTGGCCTAAATATGCTACAGAGATGTTCTTTTACGCATCACCATCTTCATATCTTACAACACATACTGAAGAGAAAAATAGAATATTTCTTCTTATTAATTTACAACTTAAAACATCAATTTATAATACAATGGAGGGAAGGATAAAAGGAAAGAAATCAATCTACATCCTAAAAGAATACAATATTACATATAAGGAAAATAAATCTCCAATCATTCCTAAATA
>CAIGRF010161344.1:5029-20441 GCA_903798235.1 Fraxinus ornus
GTAGACATACTAAAAAATTTACGGCGAAACCGACGGTTTAAATTCGGACCAATCCGTTTGGTTTAGGTTTGAGTTTTTTTCAAACCGGTTTAAACGGTTTGGTTTGAGAATTTATCAAAAATCGCAAAAATCGGACCGCTTACACCTCTAACTTTTAGTTGGGACCAACGATATAATCTAATTTTGAACATTCGTTTCAATTTTTTAATTAATTAAAATAGCGATTTTGTTTCTTTTCTTAATGTTTGGGAATATTCAGCCAATATTTTTGTAATTTATGGAGAGTAACAAATCGAGAGACATAATTTAGACCATCTAGTAAAATCTAACAATTTGATAAAAGGTATATATACACTTTTATATTATATGCCACATATATATAATATTAAGAATCTCTAACACACTAGAAGAATTTAATATAATAAAGAGTTTAATATAAAGTGAAGTCCTAATACAATAGGAAAAATGTAACGAAATATTTTAGTTGAAATAGGAATCCAAAACACTGCTTTGATTCCTTGTAGTCTTCTACTTCTTCAAAACTTCTCCAAAACAAATAACCAACTTCAAATATACCTCCAAAATAGAATTTGGGTCACAATCCAATTCTAACATAATTATTAGTTTAAATAGATTCAAAAAATTCTTGATTTTATAGTTCAAATTAAACTAGTAATTATTATTTCGATACTTAATAGCACAGTCCTCAAGAGAACAATATTTTACTTATCATATTATATCACTTGTGATTAGTACATTTGCTATCAATGGGCTTTATTACTATAAAAAAAAATAGCTCGATCGCAAACCTACCTCCGAGTAGAGTTTTGTTATGTCAAAAATGAAAGAAACGTTGTCCTCTTTGACCCAAAAAGTATTGAAATGGTACACTTGACATTGAACATCCGATAACCATCAAGTACTACAAAACATTCTACCTTGGATTATGAACACCCCGATCGACTAGAGTTCATTGAGACAAATTCAATCATATCCAGTTCATCATGCCAAAATTTGAAAGGTTGAGTAATTGATTCAAACAAGCGAAAATCAATTTTTTCTTAAAAATATTTGCACACACCATAAACAAAACCCGTATCTAGCAAAAATTGTGTAGGGAAAAATATATACACAAATGCAATCCGCCGGCACCATTATACAAAGCAATGATACCAATAATAATACACAACAATATAATTTTTTCCTTTCACCGTACAATTAAGACGAAGGAAAAAACAATAAAATCCACTATCACCAAATAAATGTTACAATGTCGTCTTCTCAAAACTCGATACCCAAACTCAAAGATAAACCAACATACTAAATAAAGAATACAATCTTGACAACGACAAATTTCATCATAATATAGATGGAATCCAAATAAGACTACTAACAGAATGAGAGAACTTTAAACATCTCCAAACAATCTATAGTGGATAACAAGCGTCGAAAAAGTCCCAAAAATAATCAATTTTCCCCTCCAAAAATTCACAGGCAACCAATGGGAGCCTGTTTTTACTTGTTCTCTGTTCATTCCCCGGCGGGTGTGTGTGTGTGTCACTTGGAATTAATCCCAACCTCCTCAACACAAAACTCAAGCATCTGCTTGGTAACAACCTTGATCAACTTATTGGCAATCTTATTGTCAGTATGAATCTTCTCCAACGGGATTAGTTTTTCCTTACTTGCTCTTTGAATCCAATGATAACTCACATCAATGTGCTCGGTGCGAGAATTATACGTGGAATTCTTGTTCAGCTCAGAGCACTCTTATCGTCCCAATAAATGACGTACTCACTTTGCTTCACATTGAGCTCTCAAGAAACCTTTTCTTTTCACACTATCTCTTTCCCTGCTTTGTAACAGCTATGTACTCAACCTCAGTAGCAGATAAAGCTATACATCTTGCAATTTTGACTGCCAAGAAACAGCTCCCTTGCATAAGTAAACAAGTACACAGATGCAGATATTCTGCTATCAAGTCCTCTGGCCATATTTGCATCTAATATACCTTGTCAAAATTGGTTGAGCTCCCCGAAAACCCAAACATAGTGTAGAAGTCCCTCTAAAATACTACATGATCCATTTTACTGCTTCCTAATGAACTTTGCCCACATTAGATAGAAATCTGCTCACCACGCCAACTCCATGTGCAATATCAGGTCGAGTACATTCAAGCCAGACAAATTGTTCTACGAAGTAGTTCATAAAACTGCACATTACTTGTATACCATCCATTGCAGCATTCAAAAATATGCAAATATCGACAAAAACAAATAAAAACTTTAAGAATAAGCAACAGATACTTGTTGAGATTTAATACATGTTTTGGCACCAATAATGATATTTCACTTTCTGGCTCGACAAGAAAACTAAAGGCAAAAAGGAAATAACCAATTATCCAGTGTTGACCATTTTCTCTCCAATACATAGCTTATTCTTTCAACTAATTTTCCCCCGATACCTGAAAGAGAAATAGAATTATCAGTGTGAGCCAGACATTTACTTCCCCAGCTTTTGTCTCACCATTCATCGAGAAGAAATACCTGTGGTAGTTCGGCAATTACATTTTCTACAAAAGGACAGCTCTCGAGTAAGTAGGACATGACACTTGCACGTATAGCGTTGGAGCTCGTATCCTTACATGTAGTTTTGGTCTTCCAACTCATTGCATCCTGTAAACTGATAGAGTTATGAAAATGAAATAACTAGTCCAAATGAACAATTAGACCATGTTTGGTACTCTGGACTCGGACAACACTGGAAACTATTAACGAAGGAAAAAAAACTAAAATTTGGTCAACAATATTATCCAATCATTTCCAATATTGCTTACCAAACATGTACTAAAAGTTCAAATCTTGTCAAGGGTGGGTTTATAAAATGTAGACTTTGAGACATAAGTAACAAGCTGAAGAGACAACAACGGTATCTCAGAGGCATTGAGTAGTATAACATCACCATTTACATACTTCAGTAATCGTGTAAGTTCCTTGATAGGCATACACATCTCCGTGTCTTTATTCTCTGATGTATACCTCAAATTTTCAAAGATGGGAGGTGCAAATTCAAGTAAATCAGGAATGACAGACAGAGCCTAGGAAAAATAGAGAGACAAACAAATTCTAATATTAGACATGATTTCTGTTGCTCTTTCATTTGATAAACATATTTATTCTGGTTAATCAGAACACAAACAAATTTAAAAATAGAAAGTTAAAAAAAAAACTGGTTTTTTAGGTTTTATAAACTTGAAATATAACATATCCATTCATTATCTTTTGTCATGAATCGAACATTCTCATCCTTACATAAAATAATTTTAAAAATGATTTCAGCTACTTTGACAACAATTATTCCAGTTGAACATAATAAAAAGATAGCGAAAAGTTAAAAGAAAACTCTGTTTTTTCATTATTTAAACCAATGATCAAATTCTGATTGTTCATACTTTTACTTTTTGGCCTCAAAGGCATATAAAGATTGATTTGGAAATACCTGAATCATCTTCACTGATAGGAAGAGGGACTTCACAGTACATAGTCAGCCAGGCATAGCTAGCGCCTGTTTGGTGGCAATTTTCATCTTCTTTTTAATGAAACTTGGATCGTTTATTGCCGTAATTGTTGACTTCCTTCACGCTACAAGCCAGACATGAGACCCACTAACGGTATAAAAATGGATTTTAATTTTGCAAATAGACGAGCCAGACAGGGGCTTATATTTTTTCGCACTCTCATGCGACTTCAATTACTATACACGATTTCAGATGCCATATATCAATAGAAATCTTCTCTAAACACAACAAAGACTTCTTGAAATTTAATTTAATAAGACGATCCTGGAATTCAAAAGTGTCAAGTCGAGAAACGGTCACATTGATCATACATTTATCATAACATACCAAGGACTACGCCAATACCTTATCACCAAATGCGCAAGTTTCAAGCAATTCACATATAAAACGTTAGGGCTTGTTCTCTTTGCTGTTTTCAGGTCATTTTCAATTTTCGAAAACATTGAAAACACGTTCACTTATCTATTTTCAGAAACGAATTTTCAAAAATGAGTTTAAAATTTACAAAGAAAACGGAAAACGTTAAAAAATTCATTTTGACTGTTTTCAGTTAAAATCAAACCAAAACTTCATTTTTTTATTTATTAAAATAATTTTTCAAAATGACAAAAAGAATGTGTTTTCAACGATCTCAAAATAGACAATCAAAACACAAAATCGAATTCAAAACTCAAAGCTGAAACAAAAGAGAACATGGCTTTAAGTTCTTCAAATTATACTATTTGATTAGTTGCTATTCGACTTAGCTAGTCACTCTCAAGCTCAGATACCACAGGATTCACTAGCCAAAGAGCCAACCCTCGTAGCAAATAAGAGAACCAAAAGTTACACGATTTGGCGCCAGAGACCCGTTAAACTTTTGACGCTTCATGGTTCTTCTTCACGGGCGTCTCTTTTCCAGGCCACCAATTCTTCTACATTTTTCGAAGTTCGGCTTCCCTTGCACGTCGACTTACGCCCTGTGTAAATCCCATTTCTTGATATTCCCCTATTCTTCTGATTCAGCTCGCTCAAATTCGCGTAATGATCCCGATTACTTGGACCATCTTCTTCAACAATGCATCAATGGTAGGAATGATTTTATTTACGAGAAACCAGTTAAGCAAATACACGCACAACTATTAGTTACAGCTTCATTGTTCTCCGCTTTCTTATCTGCTCGACTCATTACTGTTTATTCCAAGAGAAGTCTTTTGAATGAAGCCCGAAAAGTATTCAGTACCGCGCCAGAAGATTGCTTTTCTAATTCACTATTTTGGAACTCAATTTTGCGTGCTAATATTTCGGTTTTTGAATATAGTGAGACTCTTGAATTGTACCTTCGGATGCGTGCACTTGGTTTTCAGCCTGATGGGTTTGGTTTTCCGTTGATTATAAGGGCCTGTGCGATGAAGGGTGATGTTATGTCATGTAAAATTGTTCATTGTCATGTTTTGCAAATGGGTTTTGGAAATGTCCTGCATGTTTGTAATGAACTGTTGGGAATGTATGGGAAGATTGGGCTGATGGAGAATAGTTGTCAAGTGTTTGATAGAATGCCTGTGAGGTCTCATGTTTCTTGGAACACCATGGTCTCGGGTTTTGCGAGTAATTATGATTGTGATCAGGCATTTTGGATGTTTTCAAGGATGAAGAATGAAGGAATGGAGCCTAACTCTGTGACATGGACTTCATTGCTCTCTAGTTTTGCTAGGTGCGGGTTTGAGGAAGACGTGGAGATTTTACGTTTTGATGAGACAGAAAGGGGTTAATGCTACTGCTGAATCGCTTGCTGTTGTTATATCAGTCTGTGCTGACAGTGGCTTCGAAGGGTTTCAGAAAGGTGAAATTGTTCATGGGTATGTGATGACTGGTGGTTTTGACAAATACGTGTTTGTGAGGAACTCTCTTATACATTTATATGGGAAAAATGGTGTTGTAGAAGAAGCAGAATATTTGCTTGCTGGATTGGAGTCGAAGAGTATTGTGAGCTGGAACGCATTGATATCTTCCTATGCTGAGTCAGGATTGTGTGATGAGGCTTTCTCCGTGTTTTTGCGGTTGGAAAATGGAGATATATGTTCAATGGGAAGGCCTAATGTGGTAAGTTGGAGTGCTGTTATCAACGGATTTGCTGCAAAGGGGCGGCACGAGGAGTCCTTGGAGTTGTTTCGCCGTATGCAATTTGATTCAGTATTGGCCAATGCTATCACAATTGCCAGTGTGTTGTCAGTTTGTGCTGAGTTATCAGCTCTGCGTCTTGGTAGAGAAACCCATGCCCATGCGATCCGATTTTTGATGAATAGTGATATTTTGGTGAGAAATGGTCTGATTAACATGTACATGAAATGTGGTAGCCTGGGGGCGGGATGTTTAGTATTTGAAGGTATGAATTGGCGGGATATATTCTCATGGAACACAATGATCACAGGATTTGGGATGCATGGACATGGTGATAGTGCTCTAAAAACTTTTTATCAGATGGTGAATGCAGGAGTTAAGCCGGATGAGGTTACTTTTGTTGCCGTTCTTTCTGCATGTAGTCATGCAGGGCTTGTGACAGAAGGTCGTGATATTTTTCATCAGATGACTAGAGACTTTCAAATCAAGCCCCAAGTTGAACACTATGCTTGCATGGTTGATCTTTTTGGACGTGCTGGCCTTCTGCAGGAAGCCAGCAACATTTTGAAAAGCATGCCCATGGAACCCAATGCTCGCGTTTTGGGAGCCCTCCTGAACTCTTGCAAAATGCATAAAAATACAGATATCGCTGAAGAGACTGCTTCTCAGATATTTAGTCTTAATTGCGAGGTGACGGGTAGCTATATGTTGCTCTCTAATTTATATGCTGCAGGTGAGAGGTGGGAGGATTTTGCAAGGGTGAGAGTCTCAGCAAAGACAAGGGGTTTGAAGAAGATTCCTGGGGAAAGTTGGATCGAGGTGAAGAACAAGATCCACGCATTCTCAGCTGGGAAATCCTTGAACACGAGGGTTGAGGAACTTTATGGTGTACTTAAAAATATGAAACTTCATATGGAAATGGAGGGCTGTGTATCGAACAAAATCTATGGCCCACAAACTGCTGATGAAGAAGAATATGCTTATTGTTGGCTGCTGCCCTATCACAAATTGATTTTGTGAGAGTTGTCATAATCAAGCCGATTTGAGAATTGTTTTTCTTGCTGCAGTCGGAAATCCTTTGCAGGCTTCAGGTTTGGATTGTAGAACCCTGCCTTGTACATGTTCACCATTGAATTGATAACCAAAATATTCTTCTGTATATATGTACTGCTTGTACTTTAATGCAAAATGATAATAGCTAGCATCAGAATCTGTAGTTAATGATGTATGTTCATTGCCTGAGATTAGAGTAGAAGATTAGTGTTCTTTCAATAAGATCCGAACTATGATTAAATTTTCCTTTGAATTGCAGGACAGACGGACCTTAGCTATCTTGTGAAGTCCGTATGTGGATCCAATCGAAGTAACCTGGAAAGCAGATTGCTCAAGATAGCAGCGTGTTCATGGTTCTTCGCGACCTTTAAAACACCCGACAACATGGACGAATTTAACCAAGGATTTATGTGAAGAAATTGAATTCCCCAGCCTAGGCATCCGCAAGATACACTTGAAAGAGTGTTGGCAATCTCATCATCTGTTCTAATGCTGCTAAATTTCCCTATTTTGTATTTCTCAAGAATGGTCTCTCCGCCAAGGATGGAAAGTTCGACAAATTGGGATTCTTTTTGAAACTGGATCAAGCGGTAGAATCAGAGTACTAGGACTAAGGATCTAGAATGACGAACTTGACAATCAATGAAGAGGGACTTCTAGTAAGGGAAAAACCATTTGTACATAAAAATTTGACAAAATGGTTGACAACCCCGCCTAGGGGGGCGACACATGCCTTTTGTCAACCTTTTTGTCAATTTTTTTTGTACCCCTAGCATGACTCCTCCTAGTAGACGGTGTACTCAAGACCAGTAGAGTGCCAAGTGTTGAATCATCTTGTTTATAAACGTGAATAAATTATTTATTTAAAGTTTGTTTTGAAATCCATCTAATAGACAGAAACTGTTTGATACTCGAGTACTCAAATCAGAGGCAATTATTGGTGTGCAGTGCTTTTGAGAAGTCAGCTAAACAACAGAGAAGAAATCTCGATGGGAACTTTTTTAATTTTTTATATGTTTTTATTCGAAAATGTTTTATCTTAATAGTCGATACACGTATAACCAGACTTGGGGGACTGCATCAAGGATCAACATAAAATTTCACAGAGTACAGTGACAACTCTTGTTTTTAACCCCGATACTATACGATTAGTATAACTAGCATAAGAGCATCTTATAAAATAACTTCCTCTTGATTGAAGCATAGTTAGTTACGAAAAGCACAGAAAGCATTTTGGCAAGTTTGTGCAATGCCTCTATGAACTGTAAATATATACATCAAAGGAAACTATTACAACCTCACCACTCGCCAAAAGGACAAGAAAAGGTAATTAGTACAGCACAAATTGCCCATTGCTTTGTCAGTGTGCAAACAACCTTAAATTCAAACATCCAAACTAGAAACCTTACGAAATTTACAAGTCTGGCGCATTTTGTCACCTTCCGAACCATCTGCCATATGCAATGTGCCACACTGGTCGACATCTGACTGTGCCTTTAATATCTTCATTTGACCACGTGATTCCTTCATTCCTCGGATGAGCTCAAGCCTAATCGCTAGCCACATTGACTAAAGTTTCATCAGCAACTGGGAAGAGATTGGGCCGAAGCAAATGGTGAAAAGCTTGTGGTAGACTCGCTGTAATGCAGTGGATTAGGTTGATGACTAGATGACCCAATATAACTTGATGAAGCATTGCCCGGACTAGGTATATATGGTGACATGTATCTGGAATTCAGAGGGGATAACGAGGGGTACCCTAATGAGTGAGGTGAAACTAAATAAGCAGCACGGGATCTTTGGGAAGACATGTTCCTAAGGTCAACTGAGCTTTGACTCACACTAAGATGTGAAGATTGATGATGCGACTGAAGAGACTGGTGGTTATAAGGAGTGCTAGAGATGGAATGGGGATGAGAAACTGAAGAGGATTGAAATGATGATGGGGCTATTTGAATGGCTGGGGATGATGCTAATGATGATCTGAAAGATGATAATACGGAAGATGAAGGAAAAGAAGCAGGGGTAGATGAAAGCAATGGTGTAGATTCTGATGGTGGTGGATCACCAGTACTAGTTCTTGCATCACGCTTGCACACAGGACAGAATGTTCTCCACGATGTTAGCCAAGCATCAACACAAGTTGCATGAAATTCTGTAAAAATTCCGAGATGAAATTACTCAACTACAGAAAATCTATGGAAAAATTACCAAAGCGCAATTAAAAAAATAAAGAAGAAAGAAGTGCAACACAAATGACGGCAGATACAAGTTCAGAGACTTTAATTTTAGTTAAAAGTATACATGAATTTGCACCAAGACGTAATTCTCTTTTTCGTTACGAAAGGAATAATTCACGAGAATAATCCCAGCAATGGTACAGTTTAGTACATATTGCATAGACAGCCAACACTTTAGTAATTAGTAATTTTGAAAGATGAAAAGGTTAATCACTAGTAGAATTATAACTAATATGTTTTCGAATACTTTCCACTATGAAAAAAATTACATCCATAACAATTTAGGCTCAACATATAAGTTATAACCAACCAAAATTGCCTCTCAGTATGTGTTCTATACCTGTGCTGGTATCTATAATTTCTATGATGCAAAGAAGAAAGGAGGATCTTTATTACTTCTTGCCAGATAGATTGCATAAAGCCAATTATATACATAGAATTGAAAGATATAGAAGCATATTCATCAAGAAAAAGAGACTTCGCAATATTTACTTCCTGCCAAAAGTTGGTCAAGAAGGAACATATAATTTTCTTAGAACTGAGGTAGCTAAGTAAATTGGGTTGAACCACCCGGCCTATGGCGTGCCAAGCATCACTCTACACTGCCTAATTCCCCACATTGCCAATAACCATCACACGCCTATTCTTAGAGTGCTACTGCACAAATGAAGCGACAACTATTTATCAGGAAAAATTGCATCTCATTTGATGTCCTGCTGAGCACTGGGTCGAGGGGAACCCAAAGAAACCCAGGACTTCGCTTAAAATTAATAATTGCATAGACAAATACCCAATGAAGTTGACAGTACCAGAAGAAATACTACAACAAGTTACGCATCAGATTGTGAGTATGTTGATTGTGCTTAAAAATTAATTTTTTAGGAAGTTCTTTTAGTAAAAAAAAAGTAAGTAAAATAAGCAACTTAAATGTAACAGAAGACTTACTGTGGCGGCATGGCAGAATTCGGAGCTTTTCTCCAACATTATAGTCTTCAAGACATATAGCACATGTCTGTGAAGTACAATTATCCTCCAGAACAGCTGTGAAAATTAGGCTCGGCATGGCTTTCACCAGACGACTGCTCATCCCATGGAATTCACGTACACGTGGAGCTTGCGGCCGTTCTCTTCTAATGCGATGCCTCCGGACAAAGAAACAGGTTGCTAACACTGCTGACATGGCAAGTAATGAAATGAAAGATATAGCCATGATTGACCATGCCGAGTTTTCAAGGCCGGGCATTAACCATAGTTCCACGTAAGCAGCACCAGCATATTTTGTCAGGGTTTCACCTGAAGCTTTGGAAACAAACACAGCATGTATTTTTATACCAGCAGCATTTCCTGCCACTGAATTTTCACACAGCAAAAACTCATTAGCCATAAAAAATAAAGCAAATCAACTTTCATAGATACCTTCATTTTTTAACCAAGAAGCAGAAGCGAAGAGGAGGTGAGAGAACCTTCTACAACCTTCAACAATTATTTTTGTGTCTTCCTATATTACATTTTGGATTGACTGATAAATGATGATGACTATGGCAACAAAAACACCCAAGTGGCCTACTTGTGACTTCATAATATTTTCCACTTCAATTAAGTACTTGTTTACAATCTGATGTGTCAATACTCAAACGGAAAAATGTTATCTTATGGTCAAAATTCCACGAAGAGCAGGAGGACCCACGACTCTCAATCTTTTCCAGATATACATTTTGAGCACTAAGCCTATGTTTGGCCCCCATTTTTTCAAAAACTCATTTTTTTTTTCAAAACTCATTTTCAACCACAATGTCTCCCATAAAATAAGTTTACACATAAACCGGAAACTTTTCCTTATCTTTTAACCGCACACTCTTAAGAAAAAAATCACTATTTCAAAACACATATTCTTCCAGAAATGGGGCTAAATATAATCTTGACATGGCCAGTGCTCAAGTACTGATGTTCCAGGAAACATCTTTGTAATCCTATACTGCCTCTCCCATCCCTACTAACAGAAAAGTCAGAATCTTAGATTCGATCTTAGTTCTATCTCTTATTCTATAATTCCATTAACTCCATAAAACAAAGTAGAGAATTTTGAGGGCAAGAACGCTGCCAATCGGGAATACTGCAAACTGAGTAACCATCATTTTAACTTGCAAATCATAAGGAACATTTATTTTTGAGCACAAAGAGAGAATTATTTTGGTGCTACCAAGTAAACAATCCTGGAGTTGCATCATTTGGAGATGATAATGAGAGGTCAGGATATATGGCAATCCAGAATATAAGATGGTGCTTATGAGCTTACATTTCAGGAAAACCTAAAACACGATACCCATAATACACACTGCATTTTCACTTATGAGCTATTGTTCAATGGGCATCAATAATCTGCCAAAATTATGCAGAAATACCACAAGATGAGGGAAAGAAAATATAAAACTAATTCATTTGAGCCACATTATTTTGGAAGAATATATTCTGGAATAGTAGATTGATGGAGAATGTGTGGTTGAAAAAGAAGGAAAAGTTATTGATGTAATTTGATAGAAAATATTATTTAATTGAAGAATGTGTGATTGAAAATGAGTAGACGAATGAAAATGAAAATTTTAATGTGTACCAAACAGGGGCTTAATAGTACATTGGGAAAATCATGTTAATCTCATGTTTCAAACTTGTGCATCACATGTTTTAATATTGCAGAAAAATGCGATGCCTAAAACATTTATTGACAAAACACCAAATTCATAAAATAATATAAGCAGATGTAGGGATGAAAAGTCATTACTTGCAACTAAATCACCATTTTCACTATCATAGACAATGGCCGCTTTGAATCGTGCAACTTGTGCGCTTCTGACTTTATCATCAAAGCTACATCCGCCTCTAATTATCAAAACAAATGGAGATTTGGTATCATTCTTTTCTGAATCGATTTTATTAGTCAATGGCGAGCATGCATCCAAAGGTTCCGCCACATGCAATGTGCCAGATATCCCGGAACTTTTCACCGATGGAGCTGAGATTCAGGTGTAATATCAGTATGCGTAGAACAAGTAAAATAAGAGAAGCTAGAAAAAACTCAACACACGCTAATACAGGAATCGAATTCAAATTTTTATCAAACTAGTTCATGGTCTTTACCAAGTGGAGATTCCTACGAATGGGAAAACGAACTAGGAATGGGTTTATCTATCTAGTAGAATATCCTGGTCATACCCTACTAACTGCAAAACTTGCAATTACAGATATGTTCCATTGAAATAGAATATTACATTGGCATGAAAAAGTAAAGGAACCAAAATTTACTTTGCTAATCTCAAATAGTGTTCTTTAAACCATCTTTCTTAAGAAACAGGCAACAAACCAATTACTTCACCATATTTCAACTGAAAAAAGACATTATCTAAAGCAGTAAATCGACCCGTGCAACTCAATCAACTCTATTACAGATTCCACAATTCAGAATTTAAAATCAACAACGGGACAAAAATCATAATTCGATTCCGAGATATCCATATTTTCACCAATCATGGCCAAGAACGAAAGAAAACACAAACCATGCAGCTCGAATTACTCAAACAATTTAAACAAACCCATGACCCAGATTCAATGTTTTTTATATATCATATCAAACAATCAGTTGCCCCAAATAAATAAATAAATAAAAGATTCAACTCACCGAAATTAGCTTCAATGTCTTCAAAAGACAAGGTAACATTATTCCCAATCAAAACCACGTTTCCAAACGCCGTAAAAGCACCCATTAAACAGAAACAGAACAACAAAAACACCCCGAAAGTCACCATCTTTACCCGATCTTATTTCAACTTCCCAAGATCTTCACAATCCCACAACTCCCAAAAATAAAAATACGCTTTCAACTATGATTACAGAGGTTTTAATACTGAGAAATAGAAACATCAGCTTCCATTATTCACTATAATTAGGGTTTTGCAATTTCTCCTGCGTTTTTTTTTTAATTTAATATTTGGACCATTTATAGAGTGGGTGTGTTCACTTTTTTTATTGGTGTGCTGTAATGATAATGCTTAGGTTGCATGAATATCCTTTTAGTACAGCTCCCAAACGACAACAAAAATAAATAAAATAAAGAAATAATTGCAATTTGTAATTAAAAAAAATTGTAAATAATAAAAATTTTGATTCTAGTGTCTTAAAAAAAAAAAAAAAAAAAAANGCAATTTGTAATTAAAAAAAATAGTAAATAAATTTTTTTTTGATTCTAGTGTCTTAAAAAAAAATAAAATAAAATAAAATTTGACGGCAAGTCTCGAAAAAGCTATTTGTAAACTTCGCCAAACATTCTCTTAAATATCTTCTCACGATAAGTTATATTTTAAAAGAGTGTGTTTAATGAATATTATTGAAAAAAAGTATTTTAAATAATGATATGATGAGAAATATGTGGTTAAAAAGTAAGAAAAAGTTATTGATGTGATGAAAAATATTATTTTATTGAAAATTGTGTGGTTGAAAATGAGTTTTGAAAGAATGTGTACTAAACAGTCACTAAGTGTACTTTAAGAGTCCATTTGGTAACGATTAGAATCCAATTAAAATTGAAACTATAGCTGTTATTAGCTCCCACTCGTCTAATAAAAGTCAACAATAACGATTAATTTTTTAATTTTAATCCGATTTTAATCTCTACCAAACGGGCTCTAAGTTATTAAAATTAATTTTTTACGGAAACAGTTCACACATTAAATGACTAAGCCCCTGTTTGAGCCAAATTATTGTAGAATGAGAATAAAAAATATAACCGTTATTGAGGTCCACACAAGAGATAGAAAAATTGAATTTAAATGTTGATGTGATGGATAACGGTCATATTTTTTATTTTAATGAGATAATAATGTAGTTCGAATGGGGCCTAAATTTGAAAAGTAAAGTTTGATTTGAATGACTCGAGATTTTTTCATAAATTACTAGTAAATTCTATATTAAGAGCTTATTTGGTACCAATTTTAATCCAATTAAAATTGAAAATATGACCGTTATTGGGTCTCACCCGTCTAATAAAAATCAACAATAACAGTTAGTTTTTCAATTTTAATTCGATTTTAATCTCTACCAAACATACTCTAACTCATTTTATTGTGCATGATAATCAGCAATATGGTCAATCTACCACGAGGAAAACGAAAATGTTGAGTTTTTGTAAAGAAGACTTTGGCATTGGCTCGTAGCTCGCGCTAAGAGGTTAGTCCATTTACAGGTTACCACCTTCAATGCTTCATACTATTTAAGGTAATGTCTCCAATAATTGAATTCTTGACTTCTTTTATAGAAGTTTTGAGGTTATTTCTAGTACCACTTGGTAGCATGAAATCGATAGTGTAGATCCTCATGGCGTGAGTTGTAATGTGGACCAGACCAAATAAAAATAAATGGAGTTCAACGAAAAAATGTTAGCGTTTCTATTGGACGTTATTTTTTAAGATTCAAAGGTTCCTAGAATGCCACGAAAGTAGTAGGGCCACAATCTTGATACATAGTTACTTAGGTCCCGTTTGATATACATTATTATCTCATTAAAATGAAAAATATAACCGTTATCCATCACATCAATTCAAATTTTCTATCTCTTGTGTGTGCTCCAATAACGACTACAATAATTTAACTCAAACAGGGGCTTAGGCTATGTTTGGTACGGATTAAAATCATATTTTAATTTAAGTCAAAGTCAAACAGTATTAACCACATCTTTCATGGTCCCACAACTTTTCAACCGTACATTTCAAAAACTTTTATCACAATTTACTAAAAATTTAAATTTAATTCTCACCAAACACCCTCTTAGAGAGTATTAAATTATTGACATCCATTCCCTCCAAGATGATACTAACTATATTATTCCACAAGGCAGGTGCATGGTTGCAAAAAACTGCTATTTTTTTTATAATATTTTAATTTAATTGTCCAGAGGTGCCTCAACATTTTAGGTGTGATAGAGACTAGTGCAATTTGGTAATTAGTGATGATTAACTTGATAATGTGGGTCCAACCAAATTGTCAAACTCCTTTTAATTAATATTTTGATTCTAATCAAAAAGTAGGTTTAATGACAACATTCTCAATGTAATAATCCAAAGGAAAAATTTTGGGAAAAAATTAGGAGCGTTATAATGGGTAGATTCAACAATCAAACTCGACTAATATATTATTGCAAGGGTAATTGGCGTAAAACGTTCCTATCTATGACAGGTTGTGTGGAAAACGTCCCTACGTATGATTTTTTGGTGCAGAACGTCCCTACCTTTACATTTTCTTGCTCAAAACGTCATTTCCCCCAATTTTTAACATAAAATGACCAATATACCCTCCAATTTTAAAAAAAAACAAAAAGAAAAAGAAAAGAAAAATAAAGAATAAATTACAATTTGCTCCTAAACTTTTTTAAAATGTAAATCAATCCAAAACTTAT